>JACXGI010002209.1:7393-46759 GCA_016801175.1 Esox masquinongy
GGAGAATGTGTGTGTGTGTGTTTGTGTGCGTGTCGTACATACGTGTGAGTGTGCACGTGTATGTGTGGGTGTGGGTGTTTGTGTGTGTGTGTGTGTGTGTGGGTGTTTGTGTGTGTGTGTTTGTGTGTACTGTATGTGTGTGAACATTGTATCATGGAATCTTGTTGTAGTCAGTCTCACTGTTGTTCATAGGCTCAGTCTGGGTAGAAGAGGAGAGAAATGAGATGTGAAGAGCTCACAGGTTGAAACTGAAAGTGTGTGTGTGTATGTACAGTGAGGGAAAAATGTGTTTGATCCCCTGCTGATTTTGTACGTTTGCCCCCTGACAAAGAAATTATCAGTCTATAATTTTAATGGTAGGTTTATTTGAACAGTGAGAGACAGAATAACAACAAAAAAATCTAGAAAAACGCATGTCACAAATGTTATAAATTGATTTGCATTTTAATGAGTGAAATAAGTATTTCATCCCCTCTCAATCAGAACGATTTCTGGCTCCCAGGTGTCTTTTATACAGGTAACGAGCTGCTATTAGGAGCACACTCTTAAAGGGAGTGCCCCTAATTTCAACATGTTACCTGTATAAAAGACACCTGTCCACAGAAGCAATCAATCAATCAGATTCCAAACTCTCCACCACGGCCAAGACCAAAGATCTGTCCAAGGATGTCAGGGACAGAAGACCTACACAAGGCTGGAATGGGCTACAAGACCATCGCCAAGCAGCTTGGTGAGAAGGTGACAACAGTTGGTGCGATTATTGGCAAATGGAAGAAACACAAAAGAACTGTCAATCTCCCTCGGTCTGGGGCTCCATGCAAGATCTCACCTCGTGGAGTTGCAATGATCATGAGAACGGTGAGGAATCAGCCCAGAACTACACGGGTGGATCTTGTCAATGATCTCAAGGCAGCTGGGACCATAGTCACCAAGAAAACAATTGGTAACACACTACGCCATGAAGGACTGAAATCCTGCAGCGCCTGCAAGGTCCCCCTGCTCAAGAAAGCACATGTACAGGCCTGTCTGAAGTTTTCCAATGAACATCTGAATGAATCAGAGGAGAACTGGGTGAAAGTGTTGTGGTCAGATGAGACCAAAATCAAGCTCTTTGGTATCAACTCAACTCGCCGTGCTTGAAGAAGGAGGACTGCTGCCTATGACCCCAAGAACACCATCCCCAATGTCAAACATGGAGGTGGAAACAATGCTTTGGGGGTGTTTTTCTGCTAAGGGGGCAGGACAATTTCACCGCATCAAAGGGACGATGGACGGGGCCATGTACTATCAAATCTTGGGTGAGAACCTCCTTCCCTCAGCCAGGGCATTGAAAATGGGTTGTGGATGGGTATTCCAGCATGACAATGACTCAAAACACACGGCCAAGGCAACAAAGGAGTGGCTCAAGAAGAAGCACATTAAGATCCTGCAGTGGCCTTGCCAGTCTCCAGACCTTAATCCTATAGAAAATATGTGGAGGGAGCTAACGGTTCAAGTTGCCAAAAGTCAGCCTCAAAACCTTAATGACTTGGAGAAGATCTGCAAAGAGGAGTGGGACAAAATCCCTCCTGAGATGTGTGCAAACCTGGTGGCCAACTGCAAGATACGTCTGACTTCTGTGATTGCCAACAAGGGTTTTGCCACCAAGTATTAAGTCATGTTTTTCAGAGGGGTCGAATACTTATTTCACTCATTAAAATGCAAATCAATTTATAACATTTTTGACATGTGTTTTTCTGGATTTTTTTGTTGTTATTCTGTCTCTCACTGTTCAAATAAACCTACCATTAAAATTACAGACTGATCATTTCTTTGTCATTGGGCAAACGTACAAAATCAGCAGGGGATCAAATAATTTTTTCGCTCACTGTATGTTACTTTTGCATCATGGCCTCCTGTGGTAGTCAGTGTCACTCTTGTTCAGTCTTAACCAAAACTGAGGAGGAAATGAGAGGAGCAGCATTCACAGGTTATAAACTGTGTGTTAATTTACACTTTTGCTTAATGATCTGTAATGATATGCATTGTTTTACTGAGAGTAGTGAGATAAAGATGTGAATGTAAAAGTATGCAAGTTGTGTGTGTACATGTATATATGTGTTAGCTTCACTTCATGGCATCTTGTGGCAGTCAGCCACACTGTTGTTCAGAGGGGAAGAGAGGGTGTGAATGAGAAAAGGCAGATGTCATGTGATATAAACTGTGTGTGTCTATATATAGTTGTTAGCTTCTCTTCATGTTCTCTTACAGTATTCTGTATTCACACCTGCTGTTTTCAAAAAGTTCTTATTAAGCATTTAAGGCCAGACATTTTGCTATATTACTATTAGACTGTCAACTGATTGAAAAGGGTAACAGGTAGACTAAGGAATGTTACATAACTACAGAAATAACATTATTTTGGACATTATTTTAACTTATCTTTGTTTTATATAATGGTGTGAGTTGATGCACAGCAACAGACAATTAGGCTAACGTTGATGTCACGGCAGTTTAAAATCCTGCAGGTTTTGGTCCTGCAGGGTTCATGCATGAATTGTCATGGTTGTGCAGGATTCTCTAGATTTGTGCAGGATAAGTCCTACACAAGCAGAAGCATCTGGGAGATTTCCTGCAGGATTCTGGCAATACTTCAAGATCCCTGCAGGACACCTGGATGATTCCCTCACAGCAGAAAAATTCCTTTTTTGTAAGGGAATTTACATTCAACATGGGTTTTCTATCTAGTTTATGGTTATAAAATTACGATGCTATTCCAAACCTCTACATACAATCTAACAGGCAAGTTATCTAACAGTATCGAAATTTGTAGAGTGCTTTTGTACTTTATCAACCTGGGAAACAGGATAAATGGTGAGAAAGAAAACATGTCTTTTCCTTCAAGAGTGATGAGAACACGCTGGTGTTTGGATCATATAACAAAACACACAAACAATATTTAAACCCCAATGCAACTAAAATGTATTGCATTGGGGTTTAAGTTTGTTTGTTTGTAAAGGAGATACATTACATATATTGAAAATGTCAGTTCTCAGAGGCTGTGTTCATTGAGGGACACTTTCACTTACTACCATTGGCCAGTAGGGGGACAGAGAGACGTTGTCGCGTTGCGTTGGGACTGTACACGATCCAAACACCTGCGCGTGTGCGTGACACCATTTGAAGATGCAAGTAGCCACTGCTATACCAGACAATATGAATGATGTTAATCGTTATCTAGCCTAACTTATTAATAATGGTTACCCCATTGAAATCATATTAACAAATTGGATTATCTTATGAATATTTAATATTATTTAGCCTATTGTTCATGCAAACAACTAACTACTTGAATGTATGTCCTGTATCAACACAAAAACCTTAAAGTACAAACTGTGTGTTCTTGCAAAAAACGACATGAGTTTATGTCCTGTGTCAACATGAACAAATGACAGTACACACTGTCAGTTAAAGCATTTGTAAATCATTAATAAATTAAGGGTTATCATTATTAACCGTTTGTTTATGTCGTTGTTCATCATTCGTCATGTTAACTACTGTATTTGTTAATGGATGTTCATGTACCCCTATCAGAAAATGTTACCCAAAAAACATATATCATGTCGTGTCACTTACACAGTCTAATCTGACTAAAACTGTAAATACAATTTCAGACAGGTGGTAGTTGCACAGGACCAACCAATCGGAATTAAATTGCGTCCTGAAAGAATTTGGTCAAATGTGTCTGGAACGCACCCAATGTCTTCTAGAGGATGGTGCTGCGCAACATAATCTGACGCTACGAAAAAAAACATAAACCTCATTGTTGCTCTTTCGTCTGTCTGTAAATCAGCAAGTGGTTCCTCTAAGTACAATCAATTTGAAGGGCTTTAGTGTCATTTTTTTACACTATAAAGCGTCTCAATCACGGAGTATGGCTTTAGGAAAGAGGGCGGACTCTTAGTGCACACGCAAAACAATTCCCACCAATAAGATTATTTCAAAGAGATTACCCCTCATGCTGAAGAATGTTGATTTTACAGTACCGTTACTCGTGGTGTGGTTTATTTTCTGAGAGGCTGAATACATGGGGGCCTTTACAAATGTAAATCCCGGAATAGCCCACTGTCTGTATTGATGGTATATTTGTAGTACATGCCCCCCTTTTCTTTAATGTCGTAGGGGATGTAAAATGTTTTTAACATCATGTTAGGCTATGTTGCACTCTTACTGTGGGAACTGCTTTCCATCTTCTCGCGCTTAGTTTACAGCGACTCGCTGATCAAAGAACACAGGTAAATGTTATATTTTGGCACATAATTCCTTGTCATAAACATTTCGTGTGCTAGGAAGCTAAATCCACCGCATTTGCTGTGAAGATGTTTGCGGTGACGCCGGTCACCGTTATGTTGATGATATGATGGGCTCTGACATTGTTACTGATGTTTTTTACCGCCATATAGTCGAGATGTAACGAGCTAGATCAGAATGCTGAATCGAATTGTGATTTACGTAATGTAAATAATACAATTCAGAATTAAAGGAATTGTCTGTCATCCAAAAAATAAGACTTTGATCAGAGAATAGTGAAGACATATCTGTGAAACTTAATACAGTGTCACCACTGTGTCATTACAATAATTGTGTCATATCATATTTTGTGATATTGAATAGCCTATGTGATAGGAATTTAAATTTGTCTGACACGACAACAATATAAATGCTAGTCAAGTTTCTAAATAAAGCGTAGGTTACTCTGAAAATGGGATAATCTTGAACTAATTAATGTAAATGATTAACTTCCTGGTTCAGGTCATGAGGTTTCCAACCTCAATACGTGCCAACCTGGGCTTGTTATCTGTAAGCTGTAGTGGCAATGGTCTCTGCGTTTGTATTGCAGATTATCCAACAAGATATCCTTTACTGGCCACACACCATTTGCAATGGGCTTTTGATATAGAGTAGAGCAAGGTTCCTAACTTGGCACCCAGTCTGTTGTTCTACTGCTGGACTGAGCGGTCATGCCAGTAGAACAGTTTACTTTTCTACTTTTTTGGCATTCACAGTGACCTCCAAAACTATTTGGACGGTCACATTTTTTTCGGGGGGTGGGGTGTCTGTATTCCAGCACTTTGTTTTTGAAAGGATTAACCGATTATGGGGTTACTGTGCATACACTCAGCTTTAATTTGAGGGTATTGTCTTTTATATCAGATTAACAATTTAACAACTATATTATTACATACATAGTCCCCCCATGTTAGGGTAACATAAATATTTGGGCAATTGACTTCCCTGCTGCTTCTTAAGTTTGTTAGTATTGTCAGTGCATGTACAATAGAGCTATCAATGTCTAGTCTTTTTTGCAGGCTTGGCATTTGTATCTAGAGTCTGATGCTGGACCAAGGAAGTGTCAGTGCAAGTTAAGCTGGCTATCATGGGGCAGCTAAATCTGAGTAAATCAATCAGTGACAGAACCAAAACATTTTGCATGCCAGCGTCATCTGGCACATTAGGACGGAGAACGAATTGCACTGGTGACCTCACCAATGGCAAACGACCAGGTATGCCAAGGAAGACCTCAACATTGGATGACCAAAGAACGTTGAACGTTCTTGACTGGCCAAGTCAACCCCCTGATATGAATCCAACTGAGCATGCTGTTCACATGCAGGAGTCTAAGGCAACAGAAGACGGCTGCAGTACAGGCCTCGCACAGCATCACCAGGGAATATACCCAGCAGCTGGTGATGTCTGTGGGTTGCAGACATCAGGCAGTCATTGTATGCAAAGGATGTGCAACCAAGCATGAACAGGACTACTCTGTTGTTGATTTTAATGTTAACCTGTGAAAATAATTTTGGTGCCCAGAAATATGAGGACTGTATATAAAATGTACTGTAATTTCTAAATGTTTTTGAAAGAAAATAATTAAATTAAGCTGACAGTCTGCACTTTATAGTTGTTTCAAATCCAAAATGCTGGAATAGAGACCATAAATAATTAAATAAATAATTAAATGATGTCCAAATTTGTTTGGGATTCACTGTAATGATCGGAGATCTTGGTTTCTGGCTACGTGAAATAAACTGTTGTTTTAAACATCTACGCTTCCAGAGGAACAGCTAGTCAGCCTGTTCAAGCTTACTGTTCTCTATCAATCTCAGACAGAGATGTTGTGATCAGTGACCAGACGTAACCAGTGGAGAGGAGGAAGAGGGGGAGGACGAAGAGGAGGTCAATATGAAGGGCCTGAGTGGCTCTAGATTCTGCTTTTACATGGGTTTTGTAGTCGGCACACTCAGCCTGTATTTCTTCCTGCGGCAGGTGAGTTGATGTTCTGTCAGAATCACAACGTGTCAAGTTACGCCTGTGATTATCCTACCAGTTACACATGTATTACTGTTCAGGTTGCAGTGTACACATGTAATTACTGTTCAGGTTGCAGTAGACACATGTAATTACTGTTCAGGTTGCAGTATACACATGTAATTACTGTTCATGTTGCAGTGTACACGTGTAATTACTGTTCAGGTTGCAGTATACACGTGTAATTACTGTTCAGGTTGCAGTATACACATGTCACATCTGTATTGGGCTGCTTTGAATCCTGTGACCGTCTGGAAAAATCTGTTCCAAAGTATCCTTCCTCTTGGTGAAACCCTGTAAAATGGAAAATAAAAGTCCTCATTCTTATTTTCCTCTGTAAATAAACCACCTAAACCTGACATTACTGTGCTCGCACCCTGCATTAGTGCACCAAGGCCGTCCACCTGACAACCCGTGTGGGTGTGGGACGCCCGCTGTGGTGTCCCGCTGATACTGGGAAACTTCATTTGTTTTTTTATAAACCAGCAGGTGTGGTTTGAGCGAAGCATGGCACTCCCGGTGCTGGGCGAGGTGCCGGGCAGCTCAGTAGCAGCGGTGTCCTGGGCCAGGCAGGCTGGCGACACTGACAACTGGAGCGTGAAGGGTGCTGCCCTCATCAACGTCAACCACCCTCACCGCACAGGTACGCGGTCCCCGATGAGGCGCAAAACGGATCGCTTTTAGATTCAGTCAATGTTGAGTGTCCTTAATGGGGCGGTTAATTTTTAAAGCAATAAAAATGTGTCAACGTTTATTAAATCTATTCTTCAGACATTTCTGTGCTTTCTTAGACAGGATAAGGGGACAAGTTAGAGGAGAGAGTTTTTGCTTAAAGAGCTGTGGACCCGTGCTGCAACAGATTGTCAGAACTGTCTTTCCAATATACATAAATGTAACTATAGAGAGTGTACAGTAAGTTGTTTTCAACGTGTTTTCCAGGCGAGGACAGTCGTGTGGCCGACCAGCTGTACCAGAGGGTACGCATCCTGTGCTGGGTGATGACGGGTCCCAGTACCCTACAGTCAAAGGCCCGCCATGTCAAGGCCACCTGGAGCCGACACTGCAACGTGGTGGTCTTCATGAGCTCTGTTAACGACCCAGGTACGCGCCCAGCCAAGTGGCCTGGAGAGAGCCGCGGCGCACCAGGAACAGGCCTGGTTTGAATCCCATGAACGTTGTCCCATGAATCCAGTCTCATGAGCCCAGTGTTAGTGAACTCCTTTTCCCTTCTCCTTCCTCCTCTTCTCTTCCTCCTTTTCTTCCTCCTTCCTTTTCTTCTCCTCCTCCTTCTCCTCCAGACTTTCCCACGGTAGGGCTAGGCACGGGGGAGGGCCGAGACCAGCTGTACTGGAAGACAATCCGGGCCTTCCACTATGCCCTGCTGCATCACGGCAGTGATGCTGACTGGTTCCTCAAGGCGGACGATGACACGTTCGTAGTGGTGGACAACCTCCGCTGGGTACTGTCCAATCACACGCCGGAAGAGCCCCTGTACTTTGGCAAGCGCTTCAAGCCCTACGCCAAGCAGGGGTACATGAGTGGCGGAGCGGGATACGTGCTGAGCAAAGAGGCCCTTAGGAGGTTTGTGGAGGGTTTCAAGACCAAGGTGTGTACCCACACTACCCCGGTGGAGGACCTGGCTCTGGGACAGTGTCTGGAGAAGATGGGGGTTCTGGCCATGGACTCCAGAGACACGTTGCGACGGGAGACGTTTCATCCATTCATCCCTGAGCACCATCTGACCGGGAAGTTCTCCAAGAGCTTCTGGTACTGGAACTACTGCTACTATCCAATTGTAGAGGTACGTCACTGTACTGTGCCTTCTCTCTCTCTCTCTCTCTATCTCTCTCTGTTCATCCCTCTTTCTCTTTCACTCCCACTGTCTCGCCCCCACTATACCTAGTAATATATATAACTACTAACAGTAATACTTATATAAACATTACCGCTACTGTCATTGCTACCAGTAATATCTATACCTACCTATTACTAGTATGGTCAGTACTAAGGACATCATCATGATTATTATCATCATCATTAAACTAGTATTGGTTTAGCCTAATGACAACAGACAACCATAAAAGTAATAGTTATAATATCAATATCACAACATTACAGTTTTACTGCTTAATGGTGAATAGTTAGTTGCCCTGTGTCCCTCCAGTAGTAGAAAATGCATATTTTGAAGCAACACGAGTTGTTGAGTAGTTCACATTTCTGCTCTGGGTTGAAGGGTCTCCATATTTAAAATATGGAAACAATGTTAATTGAAGAACTGAAGAATAACTTCAATTAATTTTCAGTGGGGGAGGGTGTACATATCTGTCCCTTTCCCTTTCTCCCTTAGATTCATATTTATTTTATAAGCTTTATTACCATGAATTTCAAGCTCACCCTGTCTGTCGTTCCCTCTCACACTCTTTCTTGTCCCTCTCTCACCCTCTCTCTCTCTAAAGAACCTGAATATCTTATTAGTGTAAGGCGTTTTAAGATGAGCCCAGATAATGGATTATCGTTGGATGGTGCTCAAATTGGATCCAGAACACAGTTATCCAACAGCTGGAACTTTCTTTAATTCCATCTGTATTGCACAGCAAATGGATATATGTGGGTCGTGTGTGTGTCTGTGTTTTTGTGTTTGTGGTGTATTAATGGTTAGAGGTAAGGCACAGTGCTTGGCAAGGTCTAAAACTTTATAAGAAGAATATGAGATTAAGCAGTCTAACATTTGAGGTACTCAGCTGCGGTGACTTCCTGCCCAAGTCAGGCACTGGTAGGACACAAGCAAGCACTGGTAAGACACAAGTTGATCAGGGCATTGTTGTCTTACACAATCTAGGGGTCCAAAACATGGAATAATGTTTATTTTCAATGAACAGGACCCTCTATGGGGATGAATATAGGCTACATGTTATGTAACACTGAATTAAACTTTAATGAATGTGTGTTGCCTGTTCCACCAGGTTTGTGGTTCTGATTAGTGCAGCCAAAGAGAGAAAGGTGTTAAATTGACACCGGATTGCCTGATAGCAGTGGAGATGATGCCCTCTTCAACCATTTGAACATTTGTTATAGATAATATTTTCTTTGTACTTTCCTGTGCCAATGAGACAACTCCATTATGAGTCTGTCAGAACAAAATAATCATGGCACATCATGATAGAATTAGGGTAAACAAGCCGTTCAGTCTTTGTTGGGGAAATAGTGCCATTGTCTCCTCAGCTCAAGAAGGTAGCTAAAGTTCTCATTCATTTATATTTGCAATGTTTCTCCCCTCTCTCAATTTGCTTATGTCCAATTCACGATTGTATAATTTGCTGCAACTTTCAGTGGGCTTGAGATCGTCAAAAATGTAGACATACCCTTCGATGCACATCGCTTTTTATCACACCGCTAGTTTACCCAGGATATTTTTGCTGCTACCTATGTGAGGATTGGTAATTCTCCAATATACGTCGGCGGTTCAGCTTACAGAGGTCCGCCACAATGTGTTGCTACAGCATGACGACCTGTCCATCATCTCGCATACGGTGGCACAAATGGATTAAACACTGTCCAGAGGGCTTCTCCAGCTAACAACCCATTTTGCAAAACACCCTTTCATCGGTAGACATTTGAGAATACTTTGTGCATGTCCATTTCATAATTACTGGGACTTGCGTGGCATGACACCCCAGATTGTTTGACATATTTATTATTATTATTATTTGCAAAAAATAGCACCATTTGAACAGTTCAAGGTACAGACACCCAATCCAACTTGGTTTCACATGCTTAGGCTATCCCAACTTAAAATGCTTACACGCGTATCAACAATGATGACATTAATTTGCATACATTAATTAGCATTATTACCCCCTAACAGAATAAATGTATCTATTCAAGCTAGCAACACCAACATTTTGTCTTTTCCTCTACTTCTCCGCTGGTCAACTTTAGTCAGACCAATCATTCCACCACCGTCCCCACAACTTATTTTTATAGTGTTAAATCAAGCCCCGGTAACTTTACCTGTAAAGTTGAAAATCTAGTTTCCGTGTGTCCCCAGGGTGCCCAGTGCTGTTCAGACCTGGCGGTGTCCTTCCACTATGTGGACGCGGAGCTGATGTACACACTGGAGTACTGGACTTACCACCTCCGTGCTTACGGCTACAGGTACCGCTACAGACCTCCACCACCACAGGGACTGGTGGAGCGACTGACCCAGACAGAGGGGCCGGCAGTGGGGACAGTCGGGACCGGGACGACCCCGTCTGTTATTACTGACGGCGGTGTTGGTGGAGAGTCAGTGGCAAAGCCTTTGTCAGACAGACGCGGGAAGGAGACATTGGGTAGTGTTCCCGTCCCATATAACAGGACGGCAGTTTCACGGGAGCGGCAAGGTTGATTCCCTCTGTGTGGGTATGGATGTGTTCTTTACAGTAAGCCTGTGCCGTACTGGATGTTACATTTCTATGTTCAGTGTCTTTTGGTTCTGTTTCTGTGTTCTTCTATAAGTTTCACCTGTGTCTGGTTTGCCCCTCGTTACGTCCCCCATTTTAAGTTCCTCCTGCCCTAGTGTTTCTTGTCAGTCATTGTTTTATATGGTAACATTGTAGTCAACTCACACCGTTGTTGTTTGCTGTTTGTCCTTCGTGTCTACGTAAGTCATTAAAGATACTTTGTGTACGTCCATCTCTGTGTCCTGCAACCTCCAAAAGAATGTTACAATGTGACCCACTCTGTGTTCAAAGTTGACAGTTCTGATGACATGATATCAATGTGACCCAATCTGGGTTCAAAGGAAGTTGACAGTTCTGATGACATGATATCAATGTGACCCATTCTGTGTTCAGAGGATGTTCACAGTTCTGATGACATGATATCAATTTGACCCATTCTGTGTTCAAAGGATGTTGACAGTTTTGATAACATATCAAGCATTTGTGTGTCTTACAGTTGATTGGTCAAATCATTATTGCCACCACTAACAATCATCCCTTACTCTATTGCCTTATTTGCCATCCACTGCAGTTCAATTATATGTTGTTATTGCACTTACAGTGCAGATAGATGTGAAGGGGCCTTGATATGACTGACCGTTGTTGTTTTTTGACTGAGTTACACTCACTAGCCTGAAGGGGGCGAGCCTGTAATAAACTGAAAATCACCTGCAATATTTTTAGACACCACTGGCCAAATTTGGACAAAACTTGGATTGCAGTGGTGGGAACTTTATTTCCATAGTCCATAATATAATAAAGAGATAACTTAAAACGATGGATATAACTGTGATGGTTACACAGTGCATTTCCCACAGCTAACAGGGGTGTCTGTGAATAATGCTTCCGCACTCAAAATGATAATGTCATGAGGTATCAAAGGCTTCTACAGACTCTTCAAAAAACAAGAAAAATATGTGAATGTGTTAATCATGGGATGCCCGGCTAGCCTCCACTCTTGTCATCTGAGAAGCCAGCTACATGGGTTAAATTCATTGTTTTATTTACAAAAATGTTCTGTTGTCTTGAACTTTTGGAGAAAAAGAACACACTATGTTAAAGAAATAGATCTTATCAGATGTAACCATTGTTGATTTCCTTCAGATAATACATGTTACAATATGTACAGCCTGAATACTTGTTAGTTACTATGACAACCCATCTGGTGCATGCTACAGTAACATGTTGGTTTAAATTTCATAGATGTTCTGCAGTATTTGGTATTGTAAAAGAAACAGTTGCTCTTCTGTATTGTATAATATTAATAATAATATCTTGAATCTTCTGAAAGGGGGTTTTGCCTTGGTTGGATGGTAAAGATGGGTCCAAGTGGATGTTTATAATCCACGACGAAACCTGCATCAAGACATTGCCAGTGGTTTACTGTACAGTGCAATAGATTTAGAATCAATAAAGGTTCAGAAATATTTTTTTATATGTAGAAAATATTGTTATGTAATATTGTGTAATATAATATTGAACATAGGAAAAATGTGAAATGTGCTTTATAAATATTGAATGTACATATTCTGATACGAAGACAGCTCAGCTTACGCTTCTCAATTGAGTCTCATAGGTGCATGGAAATCAGGATATATTCTAACAAAATAAAATGCATTCATTCTACTGAATGACACGTTAGAGAAGACAGCGCGCGCGCACACACACACACACACACACACACACACAGAAAGACATACAAACATACATAAAAACACACGGATCCAGACTCACCTCATCCTGCACTTGTTAAAGAAAACACCTCCTCTTCTCGTCTGTGGGTATGTCTCCTTTCTCAAAGGACTCATATTACCTGTGAGAGACGCACTGAGTTAGCTAAAAAGATCCATGGCACATTAGATGTTTTTAGAGGTCAGGGTCAATTCATCAAGTTAACTCAATTCTAACTCAAATTTTCCCTCATTGCAAAGAATAGAAGAGAATTGGATTTAGAATTGGAATCTCAGTGTATTTTGGAAATTGACCAGAATTGAAACAGAACTAACTGGAAGGACGGAATAGGTTTATTCATATGATAATGTATGCTAGAAAGCAGAAACCAGCATGAAAGGGACTTATATGATGCCTACGGTAAGTTAACCCATGACATTCACTGTTAAAACAATGTGCTTTGAAACACCACTCAGTGGCAACTTAACAGACAGAACCTTAACTTTACTGGAGTGTTGAAACAAATCATTCAGAGATGATTTTTAGTTAAATGGTGTGTTGTAATACCATTTAACTAAAAATTGAAAGATTGTATACATTCTTGGGGTGTTTTTGTAAACATTCTTGGTCATTCTATTTAACACAGAAACAAATCCACTATAAAGTCTTGCAGGAAACACTAGGACAACCCCTAAAAGCTCTTCACTCCCAGTTTCAATGTGAAGAACTATTAAACGACCCTCCAAGAACCTATTCTTTCTAGAGTGTACCTATTAAATGATGGAAATCCAGTAATCATGTCTATTCATTGCACATCATTTTGCCTGCCGATTTCGATGCCTATTCATTATGACTCATTATACCTCATTGTAAAGAAAACTGCTCAATACTAACATATTATTTTCTTTCTTCAAACACGCCAACACCGTGTAAAATAATAACCATGTATAAAACTTTTTGTATTACTCACAATCTTTTAAAATCACCCATGTGGTAAAAGCAAGAGAAAGAATAATAAAACTATTCTTTGAATGATTTTCTAAATCAGTTTTCTCTATCCTAAAAAAGCCTCTTACACTCTAAAAAGAGACGGTTCTTGGAGTGTCCGTTACTTTGAAACTGTTGGGGAACCCCTGCCAGTCTTTCAAGGAAACATGTGAAAGGGTATTGTAAAGAACTATTAACAGTTGGTACTCAAAGGACCATACACACAACCTGCCTACTCAGAAGTCTACCCCAAAAGGTTGTATACATGGTTCTTTGAGGAGCCATTAAAAAGTGGTTCTTTGAAGAAACTTATAGAGGTTCCCCCACAGATTCAATGTGAAGACCCTTAAAGTACCCTCCTGCAACAAGCTTTTCTTTTTAGAGTGTAAAAAATAAATTTCAAGCAACATATTAAAGACGCAGTCCAGGTCTTTTACGAATAATCTTTTGTTCTTACTTCCCATTTCATGTGTGATGTGTAATATGTTATTTATATGTGCCTAATATCTATGTAGGATCCTCAGCCATTGAATCCAAAACACTTTCAGAATGCCACTATACTGTTTTAAAATACTTTCAGAGTGCCACTATACTGTTTTAAAACACTTTCCGAGTACCACTATACTGTTTTAAAATACTTTCACAGTACCACTATACTGTTTTAAAACACTTTCAGAATACCACTATACTGTTTTAAAACATTTTCAGAGTACCACTATACTGTTTTAAAACACTTTCAGAGTACTACTATACTGTTTTAAAACACTTTCAGACTACCACTATACTGTTTTAAAACACTTTCAGAGTACCACTATACTGTTTTAAAACACTTTCAGAGTACCACTATCCTGTTTTAAAACACTTTCAGAATGCCAGTACATTGTTTTAAAACATTCTGTGTGCCATAAAACCTACATTGGAGTTTCCATTCAAACAACCTTCAAACACCAGGCTTCGGGTTGGATGCACATGTAAATTATCAATATACCAGGGTTAAGGGGCTGTTATTAGTCACGACGGAATGCGGAGTGCTCTATCACAGCCATTAGCCTTGGCATACTGGCTATATACCACAAACCCTGATGTGTGCAGTTGCTTTATAAACCAACCATCATCGCAATTAAAACAGGAAGAAAATGGATTATTTGTTATTCCCATTGTATACTGGGACATCAAGCATCACTTTCAACCAGTAAGCATTCGGGATTGGAACCATCCATTTTCTAATTTCATTTATGGTTCTCCACCCACTCACCAAGTTCTGAGTTTCTTCGGCCCATTAACCCAACAAAGACATCATCCATCTCCCCTGTCACAAAAACATTTGAGTTATTATCAAATGCAGGTGTTGGCAGTGAATGAAATAAGATGTCAAAATAAAAGCTAATAGAAATTATTAAAAATATTGATATTTGCAATCAATTGTTTTACTTACTTTTATGTGGAGATGGTGGTAAACCATTTAAATCTGGGGGAAATATGTCAATTGCAAACAACGCTTAAAAATCACAATAGTAAACGGAACAGCAGTCTTTTGAAGAAA
This sequence comes from Esox masquinongy, assembly GCA_016801175.1. Classification (NCBI taxonomy): domain Eukaryota; kingdom Metazoa; phylum Chordata; class Actinopteri; order Esociformes; family Esocidae; genus Esox; species Esox masquinongy. The sequence continues at coordinate 22,424 of JACXGI010002209.1, forward strand.
GCATTTGCTTGTTTTGAACACATGCATTAGCCTACATATTTTTTTAAATAAAACTAATTAATACCTGGACTCATTTTTCAAAGCAGTCAGCCACAATGAAGTATCAGCATAATCTAATGTGTGTGTCACTGGCATTATTCCCTTTCCATTCTGAAAATGTATTCGTCTCAACACCATGTCTTTAGGCCGTGTTAATTATGTCGTGCAGACTGAGGTACATTAGCTGATATGAAAATGTATTTAAAATAACAAAAGAAGCGTTAAAAAACGAAAAGGGTATATAAAATAACTTTCTCTAAATTGGAATGTAGAAAAGAGAGTGATGACGCTTACCAGCGCTCCTTCTCCCCATCAGCCCCACAAAGCTGTCATAATCAAGGTCGTTATATCTCTTCAGAAGAGTTCTCTGGAGGGTTCTCAAATCTGGGCTCTCCTGAAATTATTGCACATTTATAGTATATCTAAACACACACACGCACACATAAATGACTATATATGGGTTTGGTAAAATAGGAAGGAATTAACTGAGTCAAAATCACTCACAGGTATACGCGTATGAGATGTTGAGATTTGAACTGACAGTCCTGCCTTAAGCTGAGAAACGTCCTTACCTCGGAGTCTGCGGTTGTTCTGAACCGTCCAGCCGCAGGTTCTTCGCAGCTGGACTGGCTCGAGCGGAGTTTCATAGCGAGGAACAGAGCCACCAGCAACAAGCCGCTTCTCATCTTTTTACCGCCACCTGTAAGACGAGTGATGATGGGTTGGCAACAGCATAGCCACACAACAAATGGTTGTATTCAAACTGTATCACTGAAGTTCAGCGTTAAACCTTGATTAAAACGTAAGGCAATATTCCATCCAGATTGTGTAGAGCTCGAAGTAACAACAGTAAAAGTAATTCGATTGGAGCTCCGCTGAAACTAAAATGCGCATCACATTCGAGTCTGTCTTCGCGCTAAGGAAAATTTCCCCACATATAATACAGCTAAAAGATATCACTACAATGACCAAGGAAATCATACACAAATAAGACATAATAAAAACGAAAGCTCTTTGTTTTAAATTCTATATAGTGGTGCCAAATGCGCACGGCTGTGGTGCCATGGATTTTTTTTACATTTATGGTCTATATGATTTATTAATGGCAGTAATTTTGCTTTCTGGAGAGGTTCTCAAATACAGCAATATTGTTAAAATAACAATGTTTTCCCTCTGCTTGCTTTAATGGTTAGGTTTTTAGCGTATCCAAATGTTGCTGTCATACGCTTACCATCAAATAGACGGACATATAAATACTTTAGGAGAAATATAGATATACAACTCTTAAATTACATATCAATGACATATTCATGGGAATGAAATACTTTGTACCTGTTTTCTGACTGAAGTGGTAATAATCTGTTAAAGACGTAAAAGACAGGAGTGGACAGCACGCGTGCCAAGGTGCGTTGTGGAGTGATGAAAGACGCGGATAGATCCTGCAGTCCGGTGACGAGATCTACCAAGCCAGACTAAGGTGTCCACCTCTCTGTTTATTAAATGATAGCTGGGTATCTGCGTAAGTCCAATCAGCTGCAGCAACGTAGATGAGGTCTGGACGTCTTTTATCACATTCTTGTGTGTCCTCATAGCCTGCCGCTGATGATGATGATGACGATGATCAGGATGTTAGAATAGAGCCGGTGGCGCCTAGCTGTCACCAGACAAAATAAGCCAAGATCCATTAACTGTCCCTACACGTTCCGTGGTTAAATTCTTTCATACATGATTCACAACTGATTTGTAGGCGACAGTAGCTGCAATGGGTGATTGTCCTATGGTTTCAGTTGGCTTCCTTATTTTCCATTGTTGAGGTAAGGATTGCATCCATGACATACAGTTGGCTTGTTTTTCAATAGAGTGTGACAAAAATATGAGTTTGAACATGAGCACTGTTTAAGTGTTGTTAAGCCATTCTCTCTGAACCTTTTTTCTGTCTCATTAACTCACTCAAACTCTCTCTCGCTCTACCGCTCTCAATCTCTCCACCTCTATCTCTCTGTCATTGTAAAATGGAAATATTTTGGAACCACCAAGACTTCCTAGAGCTGGCCGTCCAAACATACTTAGCAAATGGGCAAGCAAAGCATTGGGCAGGGAGGTGACAAAGCATTGGTCAGGGAGGCCAGTCTTAGAGATCTTCAGAGTTTCTTCAGAGTTTCATCGTCTGCTACCTGCACTCTGCCGTGTTCCTGAAGGACACCAGGGCAAAGACATGTGGAAAATGTTTTCCCTCAACCCTCCAACCCCAGTAATCCACTGTTTCAAAAATCCCCCTCCTACAAGAAGGCAATACAATTGATCCATGACTGAAGAATACTAACACCTGAACTACACTGCTGAAAAAAATTAAGGGAACACTTAAATCACACATTGGGTCTGGGTGAAGGAAATCCATTAAAGATCAAAATCTTTACTGTACATTGTGTAATTCGTTGAGAACAAAATGACATAACAACGGTTGATGGAAACCAAAATCATCAACCGAATGAGGGCTGGATTCAAACTCACACCGAAAACCAAAGTAAACAATTGAAATCACAGAACGTTCCAACTTGCGTGACTCAGTAGTGTGTATGGCCCCCATGTGCCTGTATGCACTCCCGACAATGTCTGGGCGTGCTCCTGATTAGACGGCAGTTGGTGTCCTCAGATCTGTGGAACGTGAGGGCTAGTCAATGGCATCAATGCCTTTGTCATCCAGGAACTGCCTACACACTCTGGTACATGAGGCTGGGCATTGTCCTGCACCAGGAGGAACCCAGGGCCCACTGCACCAGTGTAAGGTCTGACGATGGGTCTGAGGATTTCATCCCGGTACCTAACAGCAGTCAAGGTACTGTTGGCTAGCATGTGGAGGTCTGTGCGACCCTCCAAGGATATGCCTCCCCAGACCATCACTGACCCACCGCTAAACCGGTCATGCTGGATGATGTTGCAGGCAGTATAACGTTCACCATGGCTTCTCCAAGACTCTTTCACATCTGTCACGTGCTCAGTGTGAACCTGCTCTGATCTGTGAAGAGAACAGGGCACCAATAGCGGACCTGCCAATTCTGGTGATCTCTGGCGAATGCCATTCGACCTGCACGGTGCTGGTCCGTGAGCACAGGTCCCACTAGAGGACATTGAGCCCTCATGCCACACTCATGGAGTCTGTTTCTGACAGTTGGTTATTTTGTAGGGCTCTGGCAGTGTTCAGCTCTCCTTGTTTAATGGCCCATCTCCTGGCATCTATTCCATGCTCCTTAGACTGTACTGGGAGACACAGCAAACCTTCTTGCGACGGCACATATAGATGTGCTATCCTGGAGGAGCTGGTCTACCTGTGCAAACTGAATGGGCTTCAGGTACCGCCTCATGCTACCAGTAGTGACAAGGACACTAACAAAATGCAAAACTAGAGAAGAATCAGTCATGAGGCATGAGGAAAGGGCAACTGTCTGTGGTCACCACCTGCAAAATCCTTCCCTTTTTGGGGGTTGTCTTGCTGTTGCCTCTCCAGTGCACCTGTTGTCACTTTCATTTCAAAACAGGTGACATTGATTCACAATCACTTATGTTTCCTAACTGAACAGATTGATATGCCTGAAGTTTAATTGACTTGGTGTTATACTGTGATGATTATATGTTCCCTTAACTTTTTTGAGCAGTGTTTTTATTAGTCCATGCTGTGGCCCTGAGCAATCATCCAGGTGGTCCCATAGAGACTAGTAAGGCTACCATTGTCTATGAACACAGTACGTCGCTGCATCCACAAATGCAAGTTAAAACTCTACCATGCAAAGAAGAAACCATATAAACAGATCCAGAAATGCTGCTGCCTTCTCTGGGCCCAGGCTCATTCAGGATGGACTGAGGCGAAGTGCAAAACTGTCCTGTGGTATGACGAATCAAAATTTGAAATTATTTTTGGGAATCATGGACGCTGCTTCACCAAGGCTAAAGAGGAGTGCACAGTTCAAAAACCAGCATATGGTATGGGGATGGTATGGTGGTGCATTAGTGCACATGGCATGGGTGACTTGCACATCTGTGAAGGCACCATTAATCCTGAACAATATATACAGGTTTTGGAGCAACATATGCTACTATTCAGATGACGTCTTTTTCAGAGAAGGCCTTTCTTATTTCAGCAATGCCAAACCACGTTCTACACATATTCCAACAGTATGGTTCCATAGTAAAAGTGTCTGGGTGCTAAACTGGCCTGCAGTTGAAACCTATCACCCATTGAAAACATTTGGTGCATTATGAAATGGGAAATACAACAAAGGAGACCCCAAATTGTTGAGCAGCTGAAATCCTATATCAAGCAAGAATGGGAAAAAGTGTCACTTTCAGAACTACAGCAATTGGTCTCCTCGGTTTCCAAACACAGAGTATTGTTAAAAGAAAAGGTGATGCAACACAATGGTAAACAAGCCTCTGTCCCCACTTTTTTGAAACCTGTTGCTGGCATCAAATTCAAAATGGGCATTTGTTTTTCCAAAAACAATAAAATTTCTGTTTCAACATTAGACATGTTGTCTTTGTTCTATTTTCAATTAAATATGGGGATAAATTATTTGCACATCACTGCATTCTGTTTTTATTTGGATTTGAAGCAGCGTCCCAACTTTTTTGGAAACAGGGTGTCAATCAACAGTAGATCCATGTTTATAATACACTCACAGCTCATATCACATCATCCTGTATGCTTACTGCTGATTGGAAATAATTGCACTTTGTATACATTTTGTATTTTATGTACTTACATGCTGATTAACCACTAGCAGCAACATAAAACCAAATAAAATTCTGTGTGAATGTACTGCAAGATTGAAGGTTATTCTGATTATCACTGCCCTGGTTCACTGCTAATTAGCTTCTGTCCTCATGCTGGGCTGTCATACTCTTGATTGCTTAATTGTAGTGGTCATTGACAAGAGCTAATCTGTCTAAGTCATTATAGATAGCAATAGGGGCTACCACCACTCCATGGGATTGCATGGATGGATGTCTGCCTACAATTGAGCTGCCTACATTGAGAGTTGATTAATACAGCGACATGGAAATCTTTCTACAAACAAAACATATAAAAATCTAGTTCTGCCATCAATGACCTGCCTATCGTTGTCTAACAATATTTATAATATTTCAAAGTTTCATGATTTAAAAAAAAATGTATTCTTTCCTGGGAACAGTTATAGGAAATAGTAAAATGGAGAGAAGCTTTTGTTGGAATGTGGTGTCTGAGGATACAGGACTAACACCATCGGGGGAATGTGGTGTCTGAGGATAAAGGACTAACACCGTCGGGGGAATGTGGTGTCTGAGGATAAAGGACTAACACCGTCGGGGGAATGTGGTGTCTGAGGATAAAGGACTAACACCGTCGGGGGAATGTGGTGTCTGGGGATAAAGGACTAACACTGTCGGGGGAACGTGGTGTCTGAGAATACAGGACTAACACCTGGTTGCCATCGAGAATCAAACCTTGACATTTCCTGAGCTTCGTTTGGTCGTGACTTGACACATAACAGAGTGTATCACCTTTTACTGACTACAAACGTGACAGTGTTGGGATGGACGTACTGTTCGTTTTCATAGTCGAATAATACTTAGGCAAAGGAGAATTACTGTTATCTATAATGATTAGATGTCTGCTTATTGTATATTTGTCCTATCCTATCCTATTTGTCCTATCCTAGCATGGGCTGAAATGATAAAAAAGGGCTCCCTGGATTAACGCCCGCAGTGAAACGGTCCGTCAGCTTCCGCGATGCGCAACAGGGAGGAAGGGTGCACGTCTGGGTGAATGACGCACGTCACACACACAGAACACGGGCACTGATGGGTAAAAAGGGCACTTGTTGAGTCGGAGGGGAAAGCGGCAGGGGCTCAAGCCCCCCCTGGGGTCTATCTGGGCACGTGCCTGTTCTTATGCCACATATATACAAGGTGTGTTATATGTATGGGTGAATCTGAAATGTGTTCTGCATTTCCACTCTCTAAGAGAGTGGGGTCATAACCAGGTAATCAGCCATTATTCTCGGCAACCAAAGGACAATTACCTTTAACTACCTTGCTGAAGGCCAGAAGGACAGATTGCTGTTAACCTGTGTCCATTCAGGGATTCGATCCAGCAACCTTTCGATGACAGGCCAAACGCTTAATTTGCAATTTCTACTAAGGTAACATACATATGGAATTGTTTAAAGTTTGTCATACCACACGTTCAACTCTAAGGGATTTCTTACTTGAATATCTCTGCTAAGTTTAACTTGAAGTTAGTGAAATATTACTAATGACTTAAAAATGTTCTATAATACTGACTTTCAGTCAAATGTTGGAAATTTAAAATGAAAGATTTCCCAGCATGCTCTACTGCGGGTTAATATATTACACAAAGATCAAACACATAGATTTTTCTAAAGTTATCCAATCATGCAGTAAACATTTTTTGTTCCACCTGGTACCGGATTTATTGTTCCAATTAATTAGAAATGACATCTAACTAATACTCCAGGAGACACTGCATTCTGCACAAAAATCTTGTGTGCTTCATGGGAGAGTGGCAGAAAAGAAAGCCCCAGTCAAAGCCCATACCTTAATCCAATCGACAATATGTAGAAATACTAGAACATGGCTGTTCACCAAAGGTCCCCATACCGCATGATGGAGAGTAAGCAATTTTGTAAAGAAAAATCGGCTAAATGTGCTGTGTGCAGATGTACAAAGCTGGTGCAGACATCTCCCAATAGACTCATGACTGTAATTGATGCCGAAGGTGCCTCCCCCAAATATTGATTTTCAATCAATTATTTTATATTTGCATTTGTATTTAATTTATTTATAACAATTTATAGACTTTATTGTTCGCTTTGACATTATAAATTTTTTTGTGTTGATCAGTGGCAAAGAAATCCTAATTAAAGCCATATTGATGTCATGTTTAAACAAAATGTAATGTTGAAAAGTCTGAATCAGACTAACAGCATATTCACCAGAACAGGGAAGAGATGACAGAGAGGCTTGATTCCAGACGAGGGGTTTAACGCAGTTTAAAACCGTTCAGGTCAGAGGTAACAAACAGGTATGATCCCAGATGGAGGGTTTAATGACGTTTTAACAGATCAGGGCAGAGATGACAGACAGGTATGATTCCAGGTGAAGGGTTTCTTTTATTGACTTCTTCCTCAGAGCTAGAAAAATCCCCCGTGATGCACTGCTTCTCATGGACTACAGGCAGAGTTACAGCTCTCTTGAATTACAAAAACGTGTAATAAACTAATAACTCTAGGAAAGAAAATGTTTGCAACCCTAAACAAATTGTAATGTCACAAGATGGAAAAGGAAGCAGTTCTTTGCAAACTGGGGTTGAGTCGGGAAAGTGAAGCAGGCACCAAGACACAACTAAAACAGTTTCTGTAAATTATTTAGTCGAGACATGGTACAAATATTTGCATATTTTTTCACAGACATATGGAAGAAGGCAGCAGAAACCTTTGAAGGGATGGAAATGTGTTAATTTACTCTAGAATACCAAAATAAATGGCTTTCTTCCATTCCTTTCATAGCTCCTTTCACTTTTCATAGCTCCTTCAGCTTCCTTTACTACTTTACACAAAAGGAAAGGAAAAAAGCTATGAAAGGAGGGAAAGGAGAAAAAAAGGTTGAAAGGAAAACGAAGGAACTAGAAAAGCTATCAAGCAAAGTAGGAGACGAAAGGAAAGTAGTGAAGGAACTTGAGAAAGGAAAAGAGAAAAGGAAAGAGAGCGAGTAGGGTAGGAAAGCTAAGAGCAAAGGAGGTGGGAAATAGCAGGGAAAGGATTAAGGAAAGGGGGAAAGGAAAAGAAGCTAGGAAATGAGAAAATAAAAGTGATAAGACATGCCCTCTCATTTATTCAAAATCAAGACTCCTTCCATTGGCGTCATTCAGGTGACTATCAGAACCAGTGACTGCTCTAAATCAACGGTCCTTAAACCTGTCCTGGTATTAGATGTCAAGAGCGTGAACACCTGAAGCAACATGTTTGCTAATTATGGCTACTAGCTGAATCAGGTGAGTTCAATACAATTATGATCAACATTTACGCTCCACTGATCTGTGTACGATAAACTAAATCAACACAAGTGATCAGCAAAATGTAACTCACAAATGTGTAATGCAAATACAGATCGGTTTCCGTCCGCACGCCCACAAGTCCGTGCGTTAAGCATACGCATATCCCAGACCTATCTGATTTTGACAAAACTTGGGTGAAAGATTTCTCTTGCCAGAGATTCCGCATTTAAATAATAACCAAGACTGTCCAAATTACTTCATAATAATCAACTGAAATTCATTAGTCACTCACAATATCTGAATTGATCTGGGGAAGGGGGGCACTGCATTATTCATGGGGTAGAACATGTTTACCTCTCCATGTTTGTTTTGTACTACACTAAAGGGCTTTTCAGACAGCCAGCGGAGAATAGCAGAGTTCCCCCGCCGAGTACAAAAAGAAAGATGCTAGCTAGCTCGTCTTGCTGTGTGGCGCACAGTGACACACCGCCACTCAGACAACATTTCACACTATGATTGGTCAACCACGACGGCGCGGCTTCAGAAATCAAACCAATTCTATTTCCTCACCCTGGCTCAGCCTGATTAATACCCATGATACACTCCACAGGGGCACCCCGCAGTGAAAGACCGCTTCCGATTCATTAAAGCGGTGGGAGCAGATGGAGGACTGTTGGCCGAGCAAAACTGTGTGAGCATACTTAAAGACAAATATTTTTTCTACATTCTGAATAAGCTACTCAGTCATTTGTTTCCTTGTTGCTATTCATTTGTCAAACCTTATCTGTGCATTTCTTTTTGCTGGTCACCCATGGGAATTAAGCCCACTGGCATTGCAAGCACAACGGGCTACCAACTGATGCACAAGGGACAAAATTGGAATAAGAAATAAGTTAATGACTCAAATACAGGACTCAAGCCAACTGTGTGTGTCTGTGTGTGCTTGTGTCTGTGTGTCAGGGTGGTGTGTGTGCATGTGTGTTTGTATGTCAGAGTTTGTCGAAATTGTATTTGGAAATCCTCTTAAAGACAGTTTGGTTGACTATTTTGTTTTTACAATTAACCATTCAAATACTCAAATGAAATGACTTGTTCTTTGCAGTTTATGTCAATTATTTGCAATTATTTTGTGGATAATGTCAATACAACATTTATTTCATAGTATCTTTTTTTTTACTGAAATTGCTATTGTGTACTAATAAAAATGTTTTTGCCTAATTTAAATAAGAGAATACAAGCTCTTACCAAAACAACTGACTATAATCAGTATTTATCAGCGGTATGCAAATAAATCAAAAGTTATTGTGCCTCACAATTAAAGGCAATCAGATTAACTTGAATAGATGTTTTGTGGATCGAAAGTCATGAATATTTAATTTACATAAACTTTCAGATCAGAGCAGCCTTGAGACTGTAACCACGGGAGATGGTACAGCTTGACAACACACACAGCCACACAAACAGGACAGACACACACGCCATAGGGGACACAACTGACATTAGAAACTTCAGTACCTTGCCACTGTGAATAGACAGGGAACAAAGGGATTTAAATGTTCCAACTGTTGCATTGCATGTTAACGGTATAATGTTTAAATAATGAACTTCCGACGCGGTGTATTGCACATCCACAAACAGGGAAGAGAGGTCAGAGTTTAGAGAACGAGGTTGGTGGCGGTGGGAGTGCGGGTGGTGTCCAGGCTGGTGGTGTACAGAGGGGTCAGGTGGGGGGTGGGACATCTGACAGATGTGTGGGTGTGAGGAAGTCATTAGTTTATTACATAATTGATGATTTTCGATTGATGATTTCCCCCTTCCTCCTAATCAAAGGGCGTTACTCTGAAGACAAACAGTGAGCTGTCAGTGAACCCTGGGGTCTGGAGGGGAAGTTACCCTGCTGTTCTGACCCTGAACTCTCTCCTCTATTTCGTCTTTCTATTGCGCTGCTCTCTCCTCCCCCCACCCCTTCACTCTCCTCATTCCTCTTCCCACTTCACTTTCTCTTCCCTCCCTCTTCTCGCTCCTCTTTACCATCCTCTCTCCTCTCTCCTCCCTCCTCTCCTCCCCTCCCCTCTCTCCACTCCTGTTGAAGTGGCATTGTCATGGGACACATTGATTTGATGTGCTGACGTTCTGCTGTGTACCCATGGAACATGGAATTGGAATGGAACAGCACACATTATAATTCCATGGTCATATTAAACCAGACTGTTTGTCCTGAACGCAACACTGCAGCAAAACTCTATTACTGGATGTTTGTATTGGCTGAAGGCAGTAATCACATCTTCCACTGCTTGAGCGTTTATGTATTTGCCGTTATTGTCCAGTTTCACTGCGTCCTGAAGAATGTTTCATGATTTGTTATTTTCAAGGTTACACTGAAGATCCCCTGTAGTTTCCCTAGGCAATTCATTTAAATGGATTAGGTAAGAACTGAAATGGACAAACCCATTTGACAAGTGTTATATTGACAACAGTCTGGACGTTGCTGTGAAGCTGAAATCGAATTGGGTGTACAGTATGTCTGGAGTTCCTTGAGTCTGCAGTATCTCACCTTGCTCAATTTGTTCCACCCTCAATCATATTCAGTCACATGACAATGAACGCTATTAAAAATAAGTAATATACTGGTCCTTTAAGTCCTGGATGCTGATTGGCTGAAACAGCATTCCATCCTTCTGTGTGTGTGTGTGTGTGTGTGTGTGTGTGTGTGGGTATGGATTAAGACTATATACCACACGTGGAAAAATGTGTGTATTCTGTTAAATTAATGGCCATAACCAGTTTCTAATAGCAAGTAAGGCACCTCTGGGATTTGTGGGTATAGTACATTACCCTACTGGGGCTGTAACCGGACACTCCACTCCCGGTCGTGCATAAGACTTCGCTTTGGTCGCGTTCCAAGTTGGGGCACACCCTATCCATAGTGTGCACCATTGTCATCAGAACTCAACTGTGGATAATCACAGCACACTTACACAGGCCTAAAGACGTAACCGAGACGCGACAGATGATATGATCGGGTCCGACGGCAAAGAGCACAAAAACACGCCCACAGACACAAGCGCCCACAGACACAAGCACCCGCACACACGGCGCGTGGCTACAGCGTGCCAAGGTTGTCACAGCCGACCACGCCAGCATCGCACGGGACGTAAACGACACAAATAACAGCACAGGCAAAGACGTCAAGTCGTCTGACACGCGTGAAGCTGATACAACTTAGTTTGACACTGGAGCTAAGTAACGCCCGGGTGTGTCTTCGGAGTGAGATCAACTCCACGGGCGCACTTCAAATGTGGACATTGAAAATAGATGAGATTTTTGATTGGATTGACGTAGCCTAACGGCTGATCATGCATTTGCCCATTGGTCAATAGAAATATAGTCGACCATGAAGCTGATACTCCTGTTACAGTATGACATTACCTCGAGTAGGTTCAGCTCCTGGAGACCAAGAACAGTCTATGACTCATGAAATCAAATCTATTGTGTCCATCTCCCGGTGAGGGGAATTCGTTGAATATGTGAATGATATAAAAAAAACACCAACGGAAAAAAAGAGGAGGCGGACTCAGTCAGTGTGAGTTGGTGTGTGTGTGTGTTTTCCCATCTCAGACGTCCACTGAGCAGAAGGACGTGTGTATTAAAGCGTTACTGCTTATTTTCTGGATATCTAGAGAGGAACACATTTCCCATCCAGATTATTTGCTCTCAGAACACCTGCATATGGTGGCGGACATGAAGAAATGGGATATAATACCAGTATAAGCCTTTTCCTCTGCTTTGTGATCCTCAATTTGTGATCCTCAATTTGTCCTTAGAAGGCTTTTACCGCCTTCTAAGGAGAATGTAAAGTTTCAGCTTCTCTAGAGAGATGTTCAGAAGAGCTTTAACATCATTAGAGAGCTATAGTGTGATTTAGGATTTGTGGAAAAAGAGAAAAGAGAGGAAATAGAGCGAGTACAAGAGAGAGAGAAAGAAAGAAAGAGCAACAGAGAAATACTTCGCTGAGTAGAGCTTGTTGTGTAAAAAACAACTCCCTCTGTACATCTGCTCCGATCAGAGACAGCTGATAATTAACATTTGGGTAATCTAGCAGTCTCATCCAGAGCAGCTCGCAAAAGTGAGTGTACATATTTTCGTACTGGCCTTCAATGTACGCTGGTGTTCAAGTGCCTTGCAATTCTTATTGATAGTGAATAAGTCCCGGTGTTGTGAGAATGTGTGTGTGTGTGTGTGTGTGTTTGTGTTTGAAGCAAGTGTCAAAGTCACATAAACAAACTTCAACACTTCTGGTACCGCCGAGGTTCTCAGCTGCTGAGAGCAACACACCAGAGCCAGAAAAGAACGCAATTCTGAGGTTCAGAGGTGGACAAACAAAAGTTTGCTTCCTTTTTAAAACGTCAGTGAAAATTGTGGACATCTTGTCATCCAATATGGTCATTTTTAACCGCACATCTTTTTTTGTGCACAAAACCGTGAGCTGTGAGGCATCGGATTAGTAATTGAATTAAAGGTCCCTAATGAAACTGAGAACAATTCATGTTTGTCTCAGCTCCTAGGGACCTTTGTAAGGACTCTGTAGGGTGCACAATTGTTTCTGCTTGAACTCTGAAACCTCAAGATGTCACTTCCATCTAAATGATAATTTGATTGCTAGGCCGGTGGTATATTCCTCACAGCTATTAGACTGTTGGACAGGAATGCCAATGAGATGTGATTTGATATACCCGCCACTTGCACTGAAGTATACTTCCAAAAGCCTGGGTGAATTGCATGTGTGTCTGTATATATGGAATATTGGTGTTTCTGCATATGGGTGTATTTGTCTGTGTGTGTGTGTGTGTGTGTGTGTGTGTGTGTGTGTGTGTGTGTGTGTGTGTATCTAGTTAGGATCTAAAATTATTTGGTATTCCACTTCAAAATCGTTTTAACAGCCAAACATATTTTGACACTACTGTAATTTAGGATTCTGGTGCCGAATGTGAAAGAAACTGGAGAATATGAGAAACTTCAGTGTTGTTTAGACTCATTTTAACTGCAGACAGCTATGGGTAGTACTTATGCCAATTTATTGCTTGTTATCCAATTGGTAAAGAAAGAAAAGCAGTTTGGTGATGGGCACATTAGTATCCTGTTTGTCACTGAGGTAATTAGTATTTCTTCCCAGTGACTCGATTTATTTGTTTTCTTGTCTCCACAGCTACCAAACTGCCCTTGCAATGGATTTTCATCCAGAGAAGTTGGCCCCAGAAAAATCACAATTATAGATAATCTGGAAGAAAAGACATGGAATTGGATGCAATAACTGTTCAAAGTATGTTTTTTTTAATGAAAAGGGAAGCACTATCAGACAAAACTTAATTTTGAATCGTTCCTGATTTGAATTGGAATTGAAAGCCAATTATTTTATAGGGGGACCTGCATGTGCCACTTACCTTTACTAGATTTACAGGATTTGAACAATAAACAGTAAACACGGCTCTGTTCTCTAGACAGCCTGAAGAACGCGTAACCTGCCATCCACCCATTTGCTTGTGAGTAGACAAATGAAATGAAGAAATAAAAAAAGAAACAAAACACCAAAATAGATAACGGTGTGACTCGAGACCAAGATCCAGAATAAAGTTTTTGCATTATTCACAGTGTGTCAGGCGGAGGAAGTGGGAAGTTGTTCAGCAGTCAACTGTTATAGAGTTTAGCAGTGAAGAACTATGAAAAGTTGTTTGCAACTGTTATGAAGTGTGAACGTGCTAAGAATGCACGTGTGCGTGTTAATATGTGTGTACGTGGTCAGTCTAGTGTAAATCTCTAGTGGACTAGTGGCTTGTAAACAAGCCGTATCTGAGCCCGAGCTTCCGGCTACTGACCCCATCTGTCCCACGGTAAGTGGATGAACGGAAGGCCTCAACAACGCCGCAGGCCTTCTTCAGGCATCACTTCGGATAGATGTCCTGGGTGAGTGGGTAGCACGGCCCCTGGTGATGCCCAGGCCGTCCTAATGACATTTTACATTTTAGTAATTAGGCAGACACTCTTATCCATAGTGACTTACGACTCAGTACACCTTAGTCAGTGAGGATGCGGTCTATAGCGTGTTAACCATTGTAGGGTCTTGCGGTCTTAAGGTCCAACGCCAGGCTGTATTGCAGCTGGTCAGGATGTGCTTGATGGTGCTGTGGTTGTATTAGGTTCTCTTGGGGAATAGAGATGCGCTTCTGCCAAAGATTGTCAATCCAATCATTGGTGATATTGATGGTCCAAACATTGGTGAAATTGACAGTCCAAACATTGGTGATATTGACGGACTAAACATTGGTGATACTGACCAGTCAAACATTGGTGATATTGACCAGTCAAACATTGGTGATATTGACCAGTCAAACATTGGTGATATTGATGGTCCAAACATTGGTGATATTGACCAGTCAAACATTGGTGATATTGACGGTCTAAACATTGGTGATATTGACCAGTCAAACATTGGTGATATTGACCAGTCAAACATTGGTGATATTGACGGTCTAAACATTGGTGATATTGACCAGTCAAACATTGGTGATATTGACCAGTCAAACATTGGTGATATTGACCAGTCAAACATTGGTGATATTGACCAGTCAAACATTGGTGATATTGATGGTCCAAACATTGGTGATATTTTCTATGTCATTACCTAGGAACACGCAGCTGCTGACTCTTCCATTGGTTGCTCCATTGATGTGGAACAGGCCCTGTTCCTTCCTCTGATTCCTCCCTCTGATTCCTCCCTCTGATTCCTGTCTCCCTCCCTCCGTAGTTCTGCAAATATTGTAGGAAATATTCGGTGTGAAATTTCTAGTTGGTCGGTAGCATTCCAACTGGTTTCCCCACTGACACAAAGGCCTTGAACTAGCTGTTTCCCGCAGCTTCTGTGAAAGAGATTGTAATGATGCTTTGTCAGTGACAGTGGTTACTGTGTTCGGAGGGTCACTGGTTAGAGTCCCGTGTGGGCTAGTGAGAGCAATCCTCTTATACTGGCCCCTCAATGCAAAAGTACCTACCTCCTTTAAATCAGCTGGCTTGTTGTTGTCAGTTGTCATGTTTGCTACAGCTATGGGAGCCGCTAGCAAACTTGATGATGGACTCGGTGTGGTGCTGCGCCATGCAGTCAGGGTGAACAGGGAGCAGTGCGGAGGGCAGAGAATACACCCCTGAGGGGCACCCAAACTTATCAGTCAATGTTGGTGTAGGTGTTGTTGCTAGTCCTCACGGGTTGAGGTCTGCCGGTCAGAACCTCTAATATCCGACTGTACAGTTCCGTGTCCTGACCCATTACTAGCTTGGTGATGAGTTTTAAGCTGACAACAGTGTTGAATGTTGATCTATACAGTCAAAGAACAGCGTTCTCACATGTTGTTGTTCACATGATGTTCCTGTTCTCCAGGTGTGTGGCGGCCGTGTGAGTGGCAATGGAAATGACATCATCTGTTCATCTGTTGTGGCAAATTTAATTGGGTCGTGTGGTGCTGGCAATCTGCCTTTGATTGGGGCCATGACAAGCCTCTTGAAGCACTCCATGATGGCAGATGAGTGTGACGGAACAGTCATCAGGATGTTACCTTGGATTTGTATGCAAATATTTTGGTACAAACATAACAAAATGCATTTCTCAGAACATGGTGCCAGTTGTAAACGTGCTTGTCTTAGATTTGCTTGTTTAAAATCTCCTGTGACAGTTAAGACTGCACCCTGGTGACAGGATGCTAGCTGGTTAATATTCTTATGCAGTTCGCGGAGGGCCTTCTTGGCGCCCACTGTGAGTGAAGTAAACAGCTGGGATGAAAACACAGCTTAATACCCGCAGTAAATAAAGAGTTGGCATTTTTGCGGCAGCAACTCACGGTCGGGTGTTAAGGAATTCAATCAGTTTTTGTGTGTGTGTGTGTGTGTGTGTGTGTGTGTGTGTGTGTGTGTGCGTCTGTTTGTGTGTGTCTGTGTGCGTGTGTGTGTGTGTGCTATAACACTGGTGTCTTCAGAGTTCACTCTCTTGTCTTTCGATCCTTTTCAGGTGCCAACCTACGGAGCAATGCTGCCAGACAGTTCCACTACCACTGTGGTGACGTGTTTGTGACGTGACTATCGGCTGTCTGACACATCATTAACGACATCAGTCTAGTGACGGAGAACGAGCTCTTTCCCCTGGCATACGGAGGGATGCAGACCAAACAAGTGCTGATGCAAGTCCCACTGCCACATATCATCTCCACATGTGGCCCCTCAGGGTTTTCTGCAATGAGGAAGACGAGCGGTACTATGATGTCTTACTAAACCAAGACCAGAACAACACGCACAGGGGTTCTTTTGTTACTGGCTGCTGGAAAGTGGTTGGGGTCTCCGTGGCTGGTAGTGGGCGGATAAGGCCAGCTGAGGGGACTGCACAGGTGCACACGGACGAGTGTGTGTCTCTGCCTGGTTCCCCCGGCTTCTGCCTTGAGCCTCGGGAAAGACTGATTACATCATTACGCCACTTTGCAGAAGACGTTTAAAAGGAAAGTTGGGGATTTTGGAAATAATGCCCATTTCCTACTTCCCCAAAATCATGTGTGGATTGCATTTTTATGCATCTGTTGCAGTATGAAGAAAATTAGATGTAGTTTCGCTAACCATTGCTAACTAGCTTTAGCACAATGACTGTAAGTCTACAGGACGTAGTAGACCACCAGTACGCCAGTAGTTCCAGGAGAGTTTAAAGTATTCCTCTGACACTGAATAGCAATTGCACAAAGATATTAAATACTATATATTCTAACTGTTTTGCAGGGACATACAAATTGTATCTACAATTTCATCCCATTCTAGGGAAGTGTGAAACAAGGCAAGGCCCGCAATAGTGATTCGAACCCGGTACGCCCACATGAAAGGCTGTGTCGTTAACCACTACACCACGGGGCTAAACATTTGCCAGGTGTCAGTATAGCATCTTGTGTCTATCCTGAACAAATCCTCTTTTGCCACTGGCCGTTTTAACAGTTAATTGGCCATTTGTGAATGACATTGATACAGTTAAACGGACTAACGTTTCTTACTAAGTTTACCTCCACCACAAATAGCGTCTCTGTATGGCGTTTGCCACTGGCTGTTTTAACAGCGTATTAGCTAGTAATAAGCTTTACCGGTATCTACTAACTTACTGGAATAGTCATAAGAATTGAACAATTGTTAGTGTGTCTGCCAAAGCTATTTCATTTCATGGCATAAGAACGTATTTTTTTCTTTCATGGCAAAACAACATACTTTTTTCTTTCATTCATGAATGACATTTACACAATAACTATCAATAAAGGCGATGATAACTAACTTTTTCATCAAGTGAAAAGATGAGAGAATCGTGGAATCTACCAGAAATAATTAATAAATGTCATTGCTCTCAATAGATTCGAACTTAGGTCTTCCATATGAAAGGCACTGTCTTTAACCACTACGCCACAGCATTACACATTTCAGCAGTCGCTAGACTCCATTGAGGATTGTGTTAAACTGACTAACATTTCTTATTATGTTTACCTCCACCATAGCGTCTATGAACTGTATTGCTTTTGTCACTGGCCGTTTTAACAGCTTATTAGCCAGTAATAGGCTTACTAGTATCTACTAACTTCCTAGGAATAATCATAAGAATTGAGCAACTGCTAGCAAGGCTGAAGATTAACTTTTCCATGCCAGAAACAATCGCAATATAACCGTGTACAGGTTTAGTTAAGGCTTACTATAACGTAACTACTGTATGTTAAGCCAGCAAATGTGTTTGTCTATCCTGACCCAAAATGCATGCACGGATGCGTACTTCTAAAATCCACAATAAACAATCATAATATAACCGTAGACTGTTTTGTTTCAGGCTTACTATAATGTAGATACTAACGGTTTTAGCCAGCAAAGTTTTCGTCTAAACCGAATAATTCATAATGCGTATTTCGCTTCGCCTGCAAGGTGATACGAACTCGGGACCTATAGTTCACAAGTCCGCTTCTCTAACCACTACGCTACAGTCAGTCAGTCAGTGGGTCGATCGGTCACTCACTCGCTCACTTCCTCACTCAGTCAGTCAGTCAGTCAGTCAGTCAGTAAGAGACACTCCGCTTACATGGTCTGGCAAAAAAGGCCTCATTGGTAAAATCCTTTACTATCCCTTTAACGCTAATGATGCTAACCCTTCCCAGGCTGCTCCTGCCGCAATAGATGACACAACACAAAAAGAAAAAACAAATCTATTTTGTAATTCAGATACTCCCCTCAGGCGCTGTCCCCTCAGGCGCTATCCCCTCAGGTGCTGTCCCCTCAGCCGGTTTCTCAATGTTGTCGATGATTAACTGATATTATATCATGTTCACCAACTACTTTTAGCTGAGCGATTTGCCTATCAAAGAGTAAGGGTGCACAGATCATATGAATGCGCATGCACACACACACACACACACACACACACACACACAGACACCCCATAACAACTCGGGTGGCCCAATAACATTTCCATGCAATCAGTAGGTGCATATCGCAATCCGGTAAGGTTTAGTGGTTTTCAATTTCTGTCCCTGTTAGTGTCTGAACCGCCATGATCCCTGACAGTATGCCCATCAATTTCCACTGAAAATCCATCTTCCAGATGATTTTCGGTGGGAAGGCAATACGCAACAGGAGAGGGGTTAGGGTGGGGGGGCATCCAACAAGAGATGGTTGTTTGATGCATGGGAGCTAAGAAATATCACGTCACTAAACTAGTACCAGGGTAATAAGCTGTAAAGCCAGCGTCTCAGACTGACAGTCTGAAAGTGCAACCCACATTGCTAAACCCGTCACAGTGCCATTTGCTACGAGCGTCAATTAACAAGAGAGGCCACCATTTTTATTTTTCTCATGGAGACACCAACTTCAGGTGCGTGGCTTTAGTGAGTCATTGCTGCATCGTGTCCGGGGCCCAGGAGTCTTGGACAGTTTGGTTGTTTCTTTCCAGGTTTTGCCACAGGGGATGGACACACTAAACAAAATGAAGAGAAACAATCTAAACAAAATGAAGAGTTGAGAAGAGGGAGTGAAGGAGAGGAGGACCTGCGGATATGTTAGTGGTCCAGCTGGAGAAGAGACACATTCAAAGCAGGAACGGTGGAAAAGGAAAGGGTTAGACGTTAGATGAGTGGGATGAGCTGAGGGGGAAGGGTTCTAATGCGTTTTGAAGCCTTTGAGGGGATTCAGTCGGACAGAGAAGAACACATGCACAACTAGCAGTTCTCTGTCATGCTCTCGATAACTGTACCTCCATTTCAGAAACCCTCCATTTGCTTAGAAGCTTAAGGTTCTCTGTTTTGTTGAATTGTTTTGATATACCAAGAGACCAGTGACCCATACACTAGCCAACAACATTTAAAAAACTACACCACGGACCCATACACTAACCAACAACATTTATACAACTACACCAAGGACTCATACACTACCCAACAACATTTATACCACTACACCATGGACCCATACACTAACCAACAACATTTATACAACTACACCAAGGACTCATAAACTATACAGTAACCTACCACTACACCATGGACCCATACACTACCCAACAACATTTATACAACTACACCAAGGACTCATACACTACCCAACAGCATTTATACAACTACACCAAGGACTCATACACTATACAGTAACCTACCACTACACCATGGACCCATACACTACCCAACAACATTTATACAACTACACCAAGGACTCATACACTACACAGTAACCTACCACTACACCATGGACCCATACACTAACCCACAACATTTATACAACAACACCAAGGACCTATACACTACCCAACAACATTTATACAACTACACCATGGACCCATAAACAACCCAACAACATTTATACAACTACACCATGGACCCATAAACTACCCAACAACATTTATACAACTACACCATGGACCCATACACTTCTCTACAACATTTATACAACTACACCATGGACCCATAAACTACCCAACAACATTTATACAACTACACCATGGACCCATAAACTACCCAACAACATCTATACAACTACACCATGGACCCATACACTACACAGTAACCTACCACTACATCATGGACCCATACACTACCCAGTGACCTACAGATCAGTAATTGGTGATCCCTGACTCTGCACCCACACTCTGAGGGTGTCACAAGGGGAGACGTTTATATTTTTCAATTTACAAAATTAATGAAATCAACATGTTATTGAAATCAAAATATTACTCGGATTAATATGCATGTGCTAAATCATGTGTGTGACATCAGTGTGACAAACTGCTTTGACACACTTCCAGATGAAATATTTTAAGTCTTACAGGAGGCCTGCGCCAGGCTAAAATGTAAAAAATATGTTTGAAACATGAATTTTCTGTAATGCTTTTAAATGGAAATAATATTCTGAATGTTAACAAGACTTCCTCCAAACATTTACAAAATCATGGTATTTCTGGGTGTTTTTACCTTATATTATGGAAAAGAAAAATACACAGAATAAGCAACAATAATAACATAGTTAATTCGTTCTGAACATGAGAACATAATGCTGCTCTGTTCTTACACAGAGAGGTCCATCCCACCATTTCATACAAGATCTGATGATCCTTGTCTTATCCACCCTGCTCGCTAACCCAGAAGTCTGACGAAATAATGTGTCGGAGGAAATTTAGCCTGAATATTGACCCCAGTAATTTTCCGGGTACCCAGACTTTAGTGTCACCTATGTTTAGCCTAGGAGCAAACGAGATTACAGCTAACTAGCTTTGGATCAAGCCTAAAAGCTAACAAGATAAAGGCTAACTAGCTTGGCAGTTTGCTAACCTTAAATAACTCTCACCCCACCTGATTGTTCCTGTCCTTGTCCACCTGGTCATGCAGTTGACTTGGATTCTGTATATAGACTCTGGACACAGCCCACATGCATTTATTTATTATTATTATCTTGTACTCTTGTAATCTTTACCCAGCACAGCCAGAAGAGGACTGGCCACCACACAGAGCCTGGTTCCTCTCTAGGTTTCTTCCTAAGTTCCGACCTACGTGAGAGTTTTTCCTAGTCACTGTGCATCACAGTTGCTGCTTGCTCTTTGGGCTTTCAGGCTGGGTATCTGTAAAAGCACTTTGTGACAACTGCTGTTGTACAAAGGGCTTTATAAAATACATTTGACAGATTGATTGATAGTGTGGCACGATAAAAAGATATAGTATTATGGCTTGCTAGTTATGGCGAGCTTCTCTGGAAAAGAAATATGGCCAACAGCTTGATTTCAGGTCTACATTAAAAAAGCCATACATCCCAGTACTGAGGCTAGAGTTATGATTAGGGTTAGGGTTAATGTTAAAAACATAGAAATGACCAAACCAAAACAAATTCCACACCCCAAAAAACAAAAACCTTCGCCTCTCGATGGAACATAACGGTTGCAACCGATGTGCCACCACCCCCGTGTCGCAAAAGCAACAGTCCTGCTCATCACTATGTGGATATTGACACTGGTTCCGTGGACCCTGGGTCTGAGAGACGCTGTGCTAGAGCATGATGACCCAAGGAACATCCGGAGGCACCTCTCCTCCCCCACTGTCCTCCCCCATCCCGCCGGAGGCTGATGCAGTGTTCACGGACATGTGGGAACACTGGAGAGTGGTCGGGCTTTAGCCCATGAATCTGTAGAAAAAAAGTCTCTCTCGACATTGTTAATGTCCTAAAGTCTCTTGTGGAGGTATTGATCGGCATGGCAGGGTATTCGTGTGGCTGAGGGGGCCAAAGACGAGTTCAGCGTGATGATAATTTCCGGGGCGATAAGGGTTGCCTCGTTAACACAACCCCTCAACATTTTTCAAGCGCACAGATAGAGAACGGAGGTGAAGGCAACACGCAATGCACACGGAGGCGTCACGGAGGCATCACGGGCCGCCGTTCCGCGGAGCTCTCTCTCTCTGTTAATTGACTTCCAGGTGCGTCGAAAATATGGCTAATTCGTTCCAACAGAACCCTAGAGAACACAGGGGAGCCAGAACGCAGACAGTGTTTTTGTTTTCAGCTGGAATGATCAGCGAGCCACAGCCCATCTAATGTTACTTCCTACATGACAGGATATCAGCTATGCATGTGTCATAGCTGGCTGGCTGCATTCTAATTCGGAAGAACAGCTCATAGTAATAGATGGTATGGAAAGAATGGAAAAGCATCAACTACATTACCCAACGGTTTCCATGAATGATACTATTCCATTGACTCCGTTATTATATGCTTCCTACCGCGATCACCAGCCTCCTGCGTGTGTGTGTGCGTAGGCGTGTGTGTAGGTGTGTGCGTGTGGGCCTGTGTATACCTGAATATGACGTTTGCATGCGTCTCTGTCTGTGTATGTGTGTTTCTTCATTTGTGTTCACAATGCATATTCTTGGTACGGTTCTTTTCACTGCGGGTGATTATCCAGAAGAAAATGACATCCTGTTGACTGTGACTGGCTGCTGTCCTGGTCAGCCATCATGTTTCTGTGGAGAGGACAAAGAGAGAGAGGGGACAGGACACATAAAAACGCCCACACAGGCCACAGCACACTGTGATTGATGTCCCAAGGTTCCCTAAGAGCCGCTCCTCAAACACCACAAACACACACGCAAGCACCCACGCAGGAACAGATGGACAGACACACACACAAAACAGTCAAACACACACACAGAAACATAAACAGATACACATACACAGAAACCTATGGGAATCCTTAAAGCCATTCACTCAGTATGTTAAAAATTCCATCTATATCTGACAGTCTGGTGATTGGATTATTGTTCATAACCCACAGATGTCATATCATTGTAAAGATAACTGGCAGACAGTCATTCAGATTTATTCAACGGTTTCATGTTTTACGTGTGGGTGGTTTTCAACCATGTAGTTTGAATGCAATACTACTCACGCTCAATTATGGTTTGAACAGTCACGGAGAGTCTGAATCCTGAAAGATTAAGTGACAGGCTTTAGGAAAGAGGGTCTCACGTACACCTATGTACCCAGGTCGACTTTCTGAAGTACAGTTGTTGCGCCGATCAGGGTTCGGTTGATAATTACTGGACCAACCAAAGATGTCTGTTGTATGTCTGAGAGACTGGGTGGCAGCAGCTCATCTGGAATCAGAGTAGATAGGTAAGAGCTGATAAGCACTGTTTTATCACCACAAATGAGCGTTCGCATTTACTCTCTGAAGGGCAGTGCCCATGTTGCTATAGTTTCCTCTAATGGAATAAAATCTTTAACACCCGAATCTCCTGGCTTAAATGATGATCTTAAAAATACACACAAGTGGTTATGCAATAGAATTTAACACCAGAGTCAACACAGACTGCATGGAGGCTGTAGAAGACAGAAAGGGAGAGTTGAAACAGACGTGGTAATGGAAGTATCTATAAGAGTGAGCGAGAGACAGAAAGAGGGGACAAGAGAGCAAGAGGGAAATAGAGAGGAAAAAAGAGAGAGAATGAGAGAGAAAATAAGAGAACACAGAAAAAGAGAACGAGTGTGTGGGAGCGATAATGAGAGGGAGGTTGTCATGACCCCATCGCTGTTGAATGACAGCGTCACTGGTCGCAGCGTGCGTCCCGAAGATGTCACATCGTCAACATCACAACGTAATTAAACGTGGCGTCCCATCCTCTGCATCACGTCTCGCCGGCCGGACGGGCCGCCGCCTTTCTGTCACCTCGCCGGCTCCCCGCAAGTCCCCGAGGGCTCCGTGGCACCTACTGGCGTATCGGCGTGTTTAAATAGAAACCAATGCAGGGGTTCCCTTCAACACCCACCGTCAAGCGAGGAGGGGCGCCAAAACACCGCGGGGGGGCACAGAAGGGAACACCTACTGAGACGGTGTTGTGTGAGATGATCATGTCCACTGGACAGACGTGTTCCACTGATTATCTGAATATCTGAACATCTAACAATACCGATGTTGGCAATTTAAAAAAGAGATGGTCGTAACCGAACAAGACCAGGCAGGTGTGTTATATTACCGAATATTATAATGCTATTACAGCTATAGCCGTAGAACAGAAAATAAGCATGAGATCTTTTAGAATAAGGTATATGGGAAAGATATATACTATTAACCGAACATGCCACCCTCAGATAGAATAGAGGTTTGAATATTGGGTCGATTACCGAAAGGTTGCAGGTTTGAAACTGCACCGGGCTAATTGGGTTTGGAG
>JACXGI010002209.1:46859-77018 GCA_016801175.1 Esox masquinongy
GGGGGGGGGGGGGGGGGGGGGGGGGGGCTGTTGATGGATTTGAGATTAATTAAGATTCAAATAAAGAGCCTTACAGACCTTCAAGTCTACAAAACAGTCCATGAGGTAACCATGAGTTAAATGTGCCTTATTTCACGTTATAATTGACATTATTTTTCAGTTTACACCGACAGACCAGCCAAGAGAGCATTGAGGGCTTGAGAAGACAGACACACGCAACCTGACCATCCCCACATTAGTTCACAGATGTCCTGGTATGTAACATAGCCTATATGAAGTATATGGAAAAGTATAAAGCTCATATATAAAGCTCATGGTAAAATTATAACAGTTCTCTTTGCCACTACCACTCATTCAATCAGCTCATAGGTTTGGTGATAAGCATACTGTATATATATTCAGTTTAGCTATGTTTAGCTATGTTTTTTGTTTGTGGTCAACACAGTAAGTACGGGAGAGCAGCTCCCCCAGTGAAAACATTTCTCTTTACTGCACTCGTGTCTTTCCCTTCAAGCTAAGACTTCTGAAACTTTAACGATCAAAAATAATTTTATAACCACGTTACAGCCATTATAAACTGTATGGTGGTACGTGGTATTTCCCTGATATTTCAGATCGTATTTCCATTGCGGTCCTCTTAAAGGTGCAATACAAGGGATTTTCATTATCATTTTTTGCAGTGTAATTGCTGAAAATGTCTATAATATTCTGTACCTGCAGTAGTAGTTGAATGATGGTATTTCACAGAAGTATTTACCTGCCAATTTTGTGATTGGCTGTGATAGCGATCCCCCAGGTCATGAGATTGTTAGAGAAGTCTACCAAATGAAAGATTATCACTGTCGATGAACATGAAATGATTCTTTTTGCAGAATACCTTCAGGATTTGATGTGTGCCCACACATGACTCTGTCCAGACTTACAGTATCCATTGTTAATTCTACTGTTCAGGTAGATAAGATGCCTTAAAAGTCTTTTGGGAATTTCTGCAAGGAGGCAGGACCAGTATAACAAAATGGACATCACAAAATTGGTAGGGGAGAATAAGAAGGTAAAATCCCTGAAACAATTACAGTACAAAAAAAAAACATTCAAAACACTGTGCACATTTTACAGAGCTCTCTGTTTAAGCTGCCTTATGGCACCATGGCAACCGTGGTCATAATTGTGGTCTTTCAAACTGCCTGAGTCAGTGGGATACCAATGGGCACGTCTCAAATTGGATCTGTTGATGCTATGACCTGTATTGAGCCACAGGGATCAGTTGGTTTGTGGAGCATGTTTTTCCCGCTCCTTCCTTCCTCCAGCGGGAAGCCCGGGATGAACGTTCTCCTACACAATATCCAACAGCTTGGGCTGTGGCCTCCGTCTCTGATGCCACCACACCGACCCAAACACCCCCCCACACACACACGCACAATTAAATAATACACACAGTGTATTTCTATGCCTTCCCAGCTGTTGGCAGATTGTCATTGGCTGGAAGTCACTAAAGAGATTACAAAGACATCAGCCATGCATTACACATATTGATGACTGACTGAACGTCCTGTCGTCTCTCTGAGGAGGTGCGTAGTGGCACACACCGACGGCCATAGCAATACAAAGCACCTATACAGGCACTGACACAGGCTTTTGCGGCAACCTGAATAATTACTGCTTCATGTGTTGTAAATGTCTTGGTCTGACCACGACCATTTCTGAGGAGGCGACAAATGGTTATTGAGAAGACTTTTCGGGTGGGGGGCTTTATGTTAAGCTTTTCCCAAATCAGACATCAGTAAGATGATGCATTCGAGCCCCCTGGACCTGTCCTTTTGCGGTGAAGATATTGATATGTATAACCACAAGCTAGCAGAAATCCCAAGCATCGCTGAACGTTAGATTTTCAGCCGGTTACGTATGGGAATCATAACAAGGTTGTGTAGAAAACAGAGACAATTAGAACGAGGGAGAGAAAACAGGTTGGATAAAGGGAGGGGGTAGGAAATTACACGTTTGTGATTCCAGCACAGTGAGGGAACTGAACAGGTAATAAACCCATTCACTGTATATATTAGTTTCGGTTTTGTTATGATGTGATGAGCTGCAGGCTCCCAGTGAAGTCCTACGAGACGCAATCTGTGGCATCAAGCACTTAAAAGAAATCCTGCTAATTACAACCACAGACACAAACAGGTCCTGTGGAGCCGACACAAATGGACACAAACCAAAATCCAATGAGTAAAGTTGCATTGAGAATAGAAAATCGACCTACAAATGTGTTTTCTGTGTGTTCCTACTGTGTCTGGTCTACATCATCTGTGTGCTGTAGATTCGTTATGGATGACTGAAGAGAAAATTACTTAACGGTTACACATGTCTTAACGGTTACCCATCTCTGTTCCGTGAGTGGCTAGGGAATTGGACTAATCATCCTTCAGTGAGAACACACCTGAACCTGCCATAAGTGAGTGCGTGTGCCTGTGTTTCTGTGTCCTTGCGCGAGTGTGCATGTTAGTGATATGGAACCTTCCAAACATCACCAAGAGTCAGGCGTCACTTTGAGTTACGTTGTTGTGATGAAAGAAAAAAAATGGCTTTGGTATCATAATGTGACATTGTGATCAGAAGCCTTTGTTTCTACAAGACATCCATCTCTTCACAGCTTAAATTGGCTTCTTTACGTTTCTATCAGTCACATAATATTCACTTGAAATATCAATGACAATTCTTAGCCCATTGCATTAATTCGGTTGAATAGATCTTCATCCTCATTAGAAAGGATATTAAATGTGTTTTATTGTCTTATTATTATAATATAATTGTTATCCTTATTATTATTAGATCATTTACACCTTTACCAATGTTGCATTTTTTTCTAAGTCCTGCGTGAGACATCTGCGCCATTCCTCATGTCTTTCATCTAGCCTCAGCCTGGGAAAGTGTTGACCACTCAGGGTTTCAGTTTAAGCATACATACAGTACAGACAGTTTTAGCCAACTGAGCCAAAGTCTAGAGACATTAGTTTGAGGATCCGATAGCATAATTCAAATGAGTTGTCATTCATTCCTATTGTGCAGCTGATTGCCTCAAGACAATCCCAGCCCACTGAGCTAAAGTTTAGATATTTGTTTGAGGAGTCATTTGCATCATTCAGTTGAGCTGTCACTCCTGTCACCCAGCTTACCACTTTAGGATAATTTTAACTCCCTGGTGTAAAGTAAAGACAGTTTAAACTCCCTGGTCTGAAGTCAAGACAGTTTAAACTCCCTGGTCTGAAGTCAAGACACTTTAAACTCCCTGGTCTAAAGTCAAGTCAGTTTAAACTCCCTGGTCTAAAGTCAAGCCAGTCTAAACTCCCTGGTCTACAGTCAAGACAGTTTAAACTCCCTGGTCTGAAGTCAAGACAGTTTAAACTCCCTGGTCTAAAGTCAAGACAGTTAAACTCCCTGGTCTAAAGTCAAGGCTAGGGGCTGGTAATGTGCAGCCCTTGCGATGTGTGCAGCTTGTTAACCAGAGCCCTGTGGCTTCCTAGCTGCTGAGAGATTTCCCAAGAATATTTATTTTTTGTCGCACAATTACCTTAATCTAGTTCTTCCTTCTGTAAATGCAGCATAGGTCAAAAAGTGACAGGCTTTAGGACCGTGACAACTCAGACTGGGCTGGAATTTTAGTCACGTCCCTCCTCTGTTATAAACACAACGGGGGAAATCGGGGCTCTGGCGTTCCCACCACCGCCGCTCTCACCGCTCCGTTCGAATTTAACACGGTGCAGATGCTGTACCGAGATGGTGCGAGGATCAGAGGGCCCGTGCCAAATTTTTCTCCAAATACAGAAGAGGCTCTTCACAACTGTTTGCGTGTTGGTGATGTGGACGCCAAGGAACTTGAAGCGCTTCACCAACACTTCAGCTCTGCAGCTCTCAAAACTCATGCAGCTCTTCAACATCCCCTGTTGCACCCTGGCTATTTATAGGTTTCTCAATAATATTTATTTAATTAATCATACAGTACTTTATGAATTTATAAATTTTTTTATTATTTATACAAATATTCTACAGAAATAGTAATGGGTCAGATAAAAACATAGCATATACACGTAACATATATATCACAATATTTCATTAGGAATTCAGCCCCAAAACCCCTCTAAATAGGTTTTTAAAATAGGCCGCCAAAACTATTCCAGAAGGCATATTAAGTGCAGTTTAGGTAATACCTGACAGGCTTTAGGACCGTGCAGAAAACACAGCCTCAGTGCTATTTTGTTAATGGTCTGAAACACAACTGGAGAAACAAGTAGCTGGTTGTGAGTAATTTGATTTAACTTACTTGTAATGAGTGAGAAGGCAGGACACATGCGCAAGGAGAACGGAAGACAATTGATTAACGAACTAGAACAAAAGAAACAAGACAAGACAGAACAGGGAAAGCTGCCGTGCCAGGACGTGACATTATTACTTACTAAAGTAAGTGGCTGAATATTTTTTTTTTCAATTTCTATGATACTTTTCATGAAACTGGGATCAAGTTAATTTCCCTTTAAACCCAATGAGCACAGCAGTGTTCCTTGTTTGAAAAACAGTAATTTCTCATTGCTTACACACACAATGTCACTGTTAAGCACATTTTTGTGAAAGAGTAAACACACCTCTCTACTTAAAATGTAAAACTCAGTTGAGTAAATAATATAGAACGAAATTAAAACACTGGGCTGACACAAACCACTGACAGTGGTTTGGCTGAAAGGGTAACTCTTCAACACGTATACAAAACTTCAGCTCACTATTGTTCAGTCAGCCTATCATTCTTATTCATGCATAATACAGTTCATCTATGAGTTGATATACTTGCAAGAATGGACAAGCCATGGGGAAGGGAAGTGGGTTTTCCATGCATGGAGCAGCTCAAAGTGGAATACAAAGAATTACAGTTTTAGAGGACATTTGTGCCATAATTTTTGACCACGGTGACAATCATGGCCTTTCCATGGGAGAGGCTGGGCATCGGGTCCACCCCGATTTCCACAGATCAATGGTTGCATAAATAGTGTGAAAATTCAAGAATTACAATAAGTCAGTAACAATAACATACCACTGTGTAGAGTACAATATGAAATAAATTGCATTCAGTTTAGAAATTGCACTGATTTGTTAGCTTGGAGTATATTACTCTCTGTCTATACAGCACGTGAAAAGGAGAAAATGGAAGCCTGGATACTCATGCTCATCAGGGACATTCTCCATTGGTCATTATGACATAGCCCCGCCCCCCTCCCGCACCGGCGCTCGGCGTCGCCATTCTACTAGCGGCCACCGTCGTTCCTTATCCACACCTGGACTTGTCCCGTCTTCTTTCCACCCAATTACGCACACCCGGTTTCCATTCCCACAATCCCTGGCTGTATGTGTACCCCTCCGTTTCCCTTGTCCATTGTGCCTGATTGTCATTGCGCGTGTTCTTAGCGTTGTGCTTCAGCACTAGGTGTACGTTGTACGAGTTCTGAAATTTGTATTACGCCAGTGCAACA
Source organism: Esox masquinongy (assembly GCA_016801175.1). NCBI lineage: Eukaryota > Metazoa > Chordata > Actinopteri > Esociformes > Esocidae > Esox > Esox masquinongy. The sequence goes on from JACXGI010002209.1 coordinate 52,373, forward strand.
ATGAAAGCCCAGTCTTTCCCTTTTTACATTAGAATGTGCTATGTCACTCATCAAAGTCTGTAAGTGTTATGACACTGGGAAACTGACAGTGTTACGACGCAACGAGAGGTGTCTGATGCTGCGGGATCTGATGGCAATGGTGTTGATACATGTCTTTTAATGACATGATTCTGGGCTGGTCTCTGGTACACAATGTGGATATTAAACAGGAACACCTCGGATGGAAATACCTGGGACAATACCCAGCAGACAGACAGATGGACAGACAGTCAGCCAGGCAGACAGTTAGCCAGGCAGACAGACAGACAGTCAGCCAGGCAGACAGACAGACAGACAGCCTAATAAAGAGCTGCCATATAATATGAATCCCTCTCATGGCCGTCAGTAGCAGCAAAAGAACTGACTAATGTCATGAGAAAAACTGAGAAAGAGAGGGAGGAGAAGAAAGAGGAGGAGTGGGAGTAGGAGGAGGAGTACAAAGCGGAGTAGGAGGGGAGGGGTGGATAAATGGATGGACCGGATGGATGGGAACTAGATTAGCGGAAGAACAGCAAATGACACATTACTCATACACTTTTAGTGGTCTGATAAAACATATTGATAGTTATCTAACTACATAGAGGCTGAACCCTTCCTGTACTGTCTGTTCACCCATGAATGCATGGCTACGCACTAACCCCCAAATTCGTTCACCGAATTCGCAGACGACATAATCATGGTAGGCTTTATAACCAAAAGTAGCGATACAGCCTAAAGGGAAGAGGTCAGAGTCCTGGGGGAGGGCTGACAGGACAGTAAACAGTCCCTCAACATCAAGAGGTGGACTATACTGTAGGTGGACTACAGGTGCCAAATAGACAGGGTTGCCGTAGAAAGAGTCATGAGCTTCACGTTTCTGAGTTGGGATGTATTTGGCACAGCAGTGCCTCTTGAACCTAGGGCGGCAGAGGAAATATCAGCTACTCAAACAGATTTCCTTTCAAATTTTGCTGAAATGTATAAGCACTGACTCACAAACAAAATGATGTGTCAGTCAAATATAGAATGCAACTTTTAGCAAAAATCAATATATATATACTGTATGTATACACTCAAATAGTTTTCCAAATGTAGTTGTAAGTTTACGTATGTCCAAAAAAAGTGTAGATTGCCAAAAATGTGTAATCTTTGACGGAAACAAATTAGCAAACAAATGTTTTTTTCAGATTTTATTTCTTGCTAACAACAGAGCACATCTTACAAATGTGTTTCTTGATTTGCAAACACAACAGTGGTCATATGTGTGGTTGTGACTCCACATATTACTTATGTGACCTGCACTTCCAGGGTCAAGCCTTATAGAATATCTGGAATCAAATATCTACTTTCAACACCATAAGAAAGATCAACCTTCGGATGGAAATTCTATGTTGGAAACTGACTACACACTAACATTGGAGGAGTCAATGACCTTTGGTTTCTGTATGTAAAGTTTGCCAACAACCGAAAAAGTCTGCTCACAGGTTTCACAGCTACAATGTTGAAACTAATTTTGTTCGGACCGTTTTTAATGTAATGACAAGAATGTTTCTATTCACAACAGGATGGTAGAAAGGAAAGTTCCAGGGGGAGTCTGCCAGTATCTCCAGCACATAGCATGTCATGTAGTAAATAAATCAAAAGACATTTAGATTTTAGATTCTTCACAGCAGCACTCTGCATCTCACAAAGAGATTTGGAACCAAAAATCTAAAATTTGAACCAATCAGACAAAAAGACAGATTTCCGTCTAATGTCCATTTCTAATGTTTTTTGTCCCAAGCAAGACACTTATTGGTGTGCTTCAGTAGTGGTTTCTTTGCCACAGTACAATCATGAAGGCCTGATTCACACAGTCCCTTCTGAACAGTTGATATTGAGATGTGTCTGTTATTTGAACTCCACGAAGCATTTATTTTGGCTGCAGTCTGAGGCTGGTAACTCTAATGAACTTATGCTCAGCAGCAGAGGAATTTCTGTGTCTTTCTGTTCTGTGGTTGTCCTCATGACAGCCTGTTCCATCATAGCACTTGATTTTTAGGACTGCAGTTAAAGAAATGTTCAAAGTTCTAGATATTTTCTGTATTGACTTACCTTCATGTCTTAAAGTACTGATGGACTGTTGTTTCCAGAAGATGAACAGAATACCAACCCTACCTTGTCTCAAAAACTGATAGTCTCAAACGCATTAAGGAAGGAAATTCCACAAATGAATTTTTTCCGGGCACACAGGATTTGAAATGCATTCCAGGTGACTGCCTCATGAATCTGATTGAAAGAATGCAAAGAGTGTGCAAACCTGTCGTCAAGGCAAAGGGTGAACTCTCTGAAGAATGTACAATATGAAATGTATTTTAGATTTGTTGAACACTTACTACATTATTCCATATCTGTTATTTCTTAGTTTTGATGTCTTCACCATTATTCTACAATGTGGAAAGTTATAAAAATACTGATAAAACCTTGAATGAACAGGTGTGGCCTTTTGAATGGTACTGTATGTATAATTCTCAGTGCCGGTTTTATTCTCTCCGTCTGACTCTAAACGAAAGTGAAACAGGTCTACATGTCCTGCAGATATATTTTTTCTTTCCCACATTCCAGAGGTCGGTGATGTCTGCACTGTCACTTCCTCCTACAGCTAATGTCCTCTGTCATAGCTGATTAATGTGTTTAATGAGTGTTTAATGTTTCTGCGACAGACAGATGATTCTATATAGTAACAGCCCAGGTGAACTGGGACAAGAGGATCCCTCAATCCTCGGAGCGGCCATTGGAAAACCATACTACCACGACTACATAGCACGTGACATAGCACACGAGCAATAGTGCAAATGTGACATAACACACAACGTGACATAGCACACGTGACCTAACACCACACATGCTAATTCGTGCTCTTACACAAACATCGTAGCACTAGCATGCACATGTACATGATCCCTGTGTACACAACACATTAACTGGGAAATTAATCCCGACAGCTGAAAAGACCTGCTAGTTGCCTTTTTCTCTCATGGAGGGTTTCATGTTTGAAAGATCAAATGTCAGCTCTTACTCAGGCAGAGTGTGACTTCAAAAGAAATTCACATCTTCAGTAAATATTCGGTTGACGTCATCCTTGATGCCTGATTACATAATGAAAGATTATAAACAGTGTTATCGTTTCACATGTTGATGTGAGCATTCAGTGTTACACCGATGATGACTTAAGGCCGTAGTGTCATTGTGGCCATAGTCTGTGATATATATTGTGAACAAGAAATTAAGCTTTACAGTAGTGCTATTGGGCTCTGTTTTTTCCTGTTGTCATAGCACGAAGGCAGGACGCTAGTGATGGGAAGCGCGAAGCCGACACCGAGGTTTGCTTTGAAATTTCAACCCAGTCTGCTTGAAGCGAAAGGGCCGAGGCTTGCATCCGAGCAACAACATCACATGATTGATGACGTTTGTAGCTTTGGACCTCACGCAACCAACTGATAGGGTTTTTAAAGACATGGCGCTTTCCAACCATGCTTTAAAACATATGCAACTAAATAAGTCAACAGCCTAATTATCAAGAACTAATTAAATTCACTAACCAGTGAATGTCAAAACCTTTCTGCTACACATCATTCATTATCAATTACAAGCAGGTATCCACAATTACGTAGACAATTATTAGAATTGTCTTACAATTTTGGTAGGGATAACAGTAGCAACCAAGACTGTAATGCATATAGCACAAACAAAGATCCACACAGTGGTGGGGAAAAACTGAACTTAAATAGGATCTCCAATAAGAGGCAACGCAGGGCAGCTGCGTCTATTTGGGGACACCCAAAACTGAAGCGCAGAGATGCCTAGAGGCATCTTAGTGGTCTAAGATAAATGACAGCCTTTGAGCCTCTATCGTCTTCAACTTAGGTAAAAAATGACATTTTCCAATTATTTCATTTTCTAGGCTTTTCATACGTTGTTTTCACATGAACAGTTGCCACAGAGTCCTTTACAGATTTACCCAGCGTAAAACCCTAAAAAGCAAACAATAACCGTAAGTCACCATGGATGAGAGCTTCCGCCAAATGACAAAACTGTAAACTAACCTGTAATACAGAGCTGGAACACAGGCCCTTGGGAGGAACCTGGATGTGAGGGGTGACCTGGCCTCTTCTAGATGTTTAAGGTTAATGAGGCCATTAATGCCAGATAGTTTCCCCTTCACAGACGACCTGCACAATCAGATAATTACCCCATGGTAATAGAGGGCACAACCCTGGAGGTGAAAGTTGTTGTAAAAAAAAACGGTAGCTCTAATGCAGGCTACTACCAGTGTACAGTTGTGCTCAAAAGTTTGCACACCCTTGGAGTACTGGTAATATATGTACCATTTGTAAAGAAAACATGAGTGAGCGGGTAAAACACGTTTTATTTCTTATGGGATTCACATTCAACTGTAGGTCATAACAGAACGGCACAATCATAAAACAAAACAAAAAAAAGAAAAAAAATGGCAAGATAAAAATGAACGGACCCCTGTTCAAAAGTCTGCATACCCTTAGTTGTTAATACTGTGTATTGCCCCCTTTAGCATCAATGACAGCACGCAGTCTTTTGTAATAGTTGTCTATGAGGCCCCAAATTCTTGTGGGAGGAATAGCTGCCCATCCGTCTTGGCAAAATGACTCCTGGTCATGCAAAGTCTTTGGTCGACTTGCATGAACCGTATGTTTGAGATCTCAATGATATTAACCGATGATATTAACCGTATAATGAGGCTCGATGATATTAAGGTCCGAGACTGTGATGGCCACTCCAGAACCTTCACCTTTTTCTGCTGTAACCACTGGAAGGTCAACTTGGCCTTGTACTTAGGGTCATTTTCGTGCTGGAAAGCAAGAACGTCCCATGCGCAGCTTTCGTGCTGAAGAATGCAAATTGTCTGCCAGTATTTTCTGATAACATGCTGCATTCATCTTGACCATCAATTTTCACAAGATTCTCTGTGCCTTTAGAGCTCACACACACACCAAAACATCAGTCAGTCACCAACATGCTTCACAGTGGGGATGGTATTCTGTTCACTACAGGCCTTGTTGACCCCTCTCCAAACATAGCACTTATGGTTGTGACCATAAAGCTCTATTTTGGTCTCGTCACTCCAAATTACAGTGTGTCAGAAACTATGAGGCTGTCAAGGTGTTATCGGGCATATTGTAACCAGGCTTTTTTGTGGCATTGGCGCAGTAAAGGCTTCTTTCTGGCAACTCGACCATGCAGTTCATTTTTGTTCAAGTATCGTCACACTGTGCTCCTTGAAACAACCACACCGCCTTTTTCCAGAGCAGCCTGTATTTCTCCTGAGGTTACCTGTGGGTTTTTCTTTGTATTCCGAACAATTCTACTGGCAGTTTCGGCTGAAATCTATCTTGGTCTACCTGACCTTGGCTTGGTATTAAGAGATCCCCAAATTTTCCACTTCTTAATAAGTGATTGAACAGTACTGACTGGCATTTGCAAGGCTTTGGATATCTTTTTATATCCTTTTGCATCTTTATGAAGTTCCATTACCTTGTTACGCAGGTCTTTTGACAGTTCTTTTCTGCTCCCCATGGCTCAGTATCTATCCTGCTCAGTGCGACAAAGTCCACGTGAGATCTAACAAACTCATTGACTATTTATACACAGACACTAATTGCAATTTAAAAAGCCACAGGTGTGGGAAATTCACCTTTAATTGCCATTTTCACCTGTGTGTGTCACCTTGTGTGTCTGTAACAAGGCCAAACATTCAAGGGTATGTACACTTTTGATCAGGGCCATTTGGGTGATTTCTGTTATCATTATGATTTAAAAAGGAGCCAAACAACTATGTGATAAGAAATGGCTTCATATAATCACTATCCTTGCATGATCAGTCAAATTTTCAAAATCATTGCCAAAATTTCACCAGGGTATGCAAACTTATGAGCTGTTACACATTAACTGTATTTCAAGCTGGTTATGTAACAGATGTTTTGATTGCCATAAATTATCTAAACATCAATGTCAATGGTGGTTTGATATGAAAACACGACAAAAGTGGTTCTCCAGTACAAATCGCAGATTGTTTTGGCAACTGTAGTTATTGAAAGCAGTTTAAGCCTTTCCATAGTCCAATTAACACGTCCAATATCTCTGGTTGACACATTAAATGAGCTTATAATTTCACTGAATATGATTATTGACTGTTTTGTGGGTTGAATTTGGGATAGCTGACATTAAATTTAGCTTGGTTCAAACCTGTTAACAATGACACATTCGCAAAGCTATAGAGACATTTTAAGCTACCGTTTTTTATCTTGTGTAAATTCAAGCAATAATTTTCTGAGTAACTGAGAATTTGTATGGAAATAAATACAATATATGGATACTCAGACCCTAACAAACTTAAACAGACGCACTATAGAGAGCATCCTGATTGACTGTATCACTATAACCGCCTGGTAAGGCAAGTGCACCCTCTGAAGGACCTTATGGCCCTTCAGTGGGTGGTGTGGTCAGCACATCGATCGTTGGCGGTGCCCTGTCCACGGCCTCCTGGACTTTCACAACCAAAGTTAAAGGAATGTCTAGGAAATCAACAAGGATCCCAGCCAACGGCATCACTGAGGAAGAGCTTCTTTCCCCCCGGACGTCAGACTGACAAAGAACCGCCTCTAGTGGACTGCGCGGTACTGCGTACTGCAATTTGAGACCCTTCAGAACACCCACTCTGGCTCACACCCCCGGCGAATACACAGAAGTGCCAAAACGGCACACTGCACCTGAATGCACACTTTCGCACACGCATGCACCCATTCTCACAGACACCTACTACGTTAACACACATAATTGCGTACAAACACACACACACCCAGTAAGTAAACCCTGCTCCTCCATGTTTACAGACCAACTGGCTGCTGCCTCACAAAGGCTGCTCAGTGTAGACCGCTGGTAGTTTAACATGTTTATCATGTTGTTTAATGGACATAATGTGTTGCCATTGTGCTTCATGTGCTGTTTCTTAATTGTTCTCTGTTCTGTTGGTGCTGTTTGTTGTTTGTGTTTGCCTTGTCAGATGTTCTCCTACAGCATTTGGCACAAGGAATTTAAACATTTCACTGCAGCTGCCAGATCATCTGCAAATCTGTGTAAGCGACTCTTAAATGTTCATTTTAATCAGTAATTTTTTTAGTTTAGTGTTGTACATCTATATATATGTTTAAGTATTTAAACATTCCCCTTAAAAGCGGGGGGCATTGTGTAAATACTGACACACCGAAAAATGACAGAAAAAGGGATGTAAAATATATATATTTTTTATTTTACAGTTAATGCACTTCCTAATTGTTTCATTATTTGATAATAAATTGTAATTTCAAAGAGAAATTTGCTCCTGGAAGAAGCATATTGTCTGAATGTCACTGTGTTTTCTTAGGTCAGCTTGCAATTAATTAATTCACTTATATTGCTTTTCAAATACATAACACAAATACAGGGACTTGATCTCTGACATGGTATCATTGCTTGGGCTTCTCCATGCTAGATGGTATCCATAGTTATGTCTACCTCAAGCTTACACCACAAAGAACTACATTTTGAACAGCATCTGTCACCCACCTCTCTTCTTCCTTTCTACTTTTAGTCTCCATGTTCTTATGCATACAGCCTCCATGTAATACCTCTCTAACCCTCTCACGACTCACAAACTGACAAGCCGGAGAGACTTCCTCATACACAACCCTGTTATCTCAGCTTCATCCCTGACACACAGAGAAAGAGAAATAGAGGAGGGAGGAGAGCGAGAGAGGAGTGAAAGAAAGAGATACCTTCTGTACTGAGTGTGTACTTAACAAACGGCTGTCTCTCTATCTGTTCTGATTCCATTTGGAGACTTTTTCTTTCTCGGCTTTTCCTATGTGGTATGCTGTCGATGTTATAATTCTGTGCATACTTGGGGGTCCGCTTTTTATCACCTTGTTATCCATTGTTTCCTGGGTTGCTACTCATTTCATGGTAAAGTACAAATAAGTTAACTTATTAAGTTGAGTTAGATAAGTTAATATGCTCACAACATGTAACCGACACACTGGGGGGAGATTCTCAGGAAACAAGTTAGCAGGTTTGTAGCAATTTGAATTGACAAAAATCTAATTTTCACCCCAAATCCATGAATGAAAAGAGCCACAAATGTATTCTGTTGACATTTGATAATTATTTTATTGTAACACAAAATAAAAATATTAAATAAATATTCAAGTACATTCAATTAATAAATAAATATAAAATGGGCTGATGTAAAATGAGCTATATGAAAAGATTTATTCTATAAAGCCCATTTTACATCAGCATTTGTCACCAAGTGCTTTTACATAAATCAAGCCTGAAACCCCAAAGTGCAACAATGAGACTTGATGCACAGGTCATACGAAAATCCTAAAGCATTGATAGTTCCCAGGAGCCACGTGCACTCCAACGTTGTGAAATGGAAGAAGTTTGGAACCACAAAGATTATTCCAAAAGCTGTCCGTCCGTCCAAATTTAGTAACAGGGCAAGAAAGGCCTTGGTCATGGTGGTGACAAAGAATCCAATGGCCACAGCAACTGAGCTTCAGACATCCTCTGCAGAAAAGGGAGAACCTGACAGCAGGACAGCCGTCTCTGCAGCACTCCATTAATCAGGCCTTTATGAAAGACTGGCTAGTGGGAAGCCACTCCTTAGTAAAAGGTATATGACATGCTGCCTGAAGGACTTTGAAACCATAAGGAAAAAGATTATCAGGCCTGATGAAACAAAAGTGCCAAACACCATGTCCTTTTAATGACCAGCGCACAGGACTTCAGACTGGGGCCTAGATTCATCATTCAGCACAACAACAACCCTGAAGCACACAGCAAAAACAACACTGGAGTTGCTTCAGGGCCAGTTGGTGAATGTCCTTGATTGGCCCAGCCAAAGCCCAGACTTGAACCCCATTGAACATCTTTTGGGGGATCTGAAGATTGAGCTTCAGCTACAGTACACTCCCCTCCAGTCTGACAGAGCTTGAGAGAGTCTGTAAGGTAGAATAAGAGAAACTGCCCAAATCCAGGTGTGCAAAGCTGTGACAGGCATACCCAAGAATGCTCGAAGCTGCGGTTACTGTAGGTGTCTGTTTTTTTAAATGTAAGTCCAAATGTAACGTAAATAAAAGATATAGATACATGGAAGCAATTAACAATAGAGATGACTTTTTATAGGCCTCTACTGTACACTCTGTTATAGTACAGCTCATTAAGTTTTACAGTGTCTTTAAATACCAGGTCTATAAAGACAGACAGGCCATTGACCATCTGGTTTCTGTTTGTTTCTAAGTCGTCTCAGAGAAGAGTGCTGATCTAGCATCTGGTTCTGTCTTTCCAAATAATCTCGCCTTTGATAAGATCTAAAAGGCAAATCTGAAGGCTCTCCAGCACTCTTACTATGTGATGTCTTTTCTGACCAGCTGTGCTTAACCTCAAGGACAAATAAGCTGTTCATTCATTGCATGAAACATTTGGTCTGTCCAATGCTTGAACTTTGTAATGCATCGGAAGGAATAACCCAGGATCTTACGGGCCGTTCTGATTCAGAGGAGGTAAAACAGTTAAAGATGCAGTTCTGGGAATTTTGCCATTCAAAACCTACTGTTTTTGGCAGTATGTGTGCTATGTTGTTTATATGTACATAATCTACAAGTAGAATCCCTATCCTATTCAGTTGACCATGAAATGTAAAGTTTGAAAGTGAATGGTTTTGCCGACTTGGGCACAAATTAGCCCATACATGACACAATACACAATTTTCAAGGGGCCCTTTTAGGCTCAGTGGCTCCCCTTTCACAACCAGTGGCCAAAAATAACAGAAATGCATTTTTAATACCGCTGCTGTCAACGCGGTAGTAACCTATGCTAATGGCTCCACCTAGTGGTGGGAGGGGGCTCTACATAAGTCCGACGAGACCGCAGCATCCCCACCGCGGGTCATGTCTGTGATCACACTCTCAGTCTCCATGACGCACACTCCAAAGTCCACAGATGTCCATGACTGGCCGAGAGGCCTTTTCTCCTGAGGACACCGGGGCATTCGCCAACGGAGTAAATATGTAGCTGAAGACTTGACAGAGTGCTTCGTCAATCCGGCCAGTTTCAAATGAGTCGGGCTCCTAGAACATTTAATAATGTGGCCAATGTGCTGAAGTGCTCAGAGACATATATTGATTCATACGAAGAAACACGGTTATTCTGTTAAAACAGTGTAGCTGACAAGAAGCGTAAGTGATCACAGCGCTGTGAGTCAATATAAAATGTCTGTGTGCGGCCTATTAAGCCACCCATTCAGCAGGGACCATTCGTATTGCTGTGAGTGTAATATGTTTATTTCCAACAGTTCAAGTTAAATATTTACACTGTGCTGCTTTGACTCACACAAGTAAGCTGCAGAGGTTTCAATTTAGATTTTTATTCATTTATTGACATTTATTTTTTCCCACCATTAGCTTCTCTCGACAGACAACAATAGCATTTTCATAAAGTTTATTTTTCATTTTAAATTACATTGATAATATTTTACTCACATACATATTTGTTGATTTTTATTATTGCAATAAACAAGAGTAGCCAGTATGAGTTGAGTATTGCTAAAATCCGACATCCAAACTTTATTTGTCCCCTCTGACAATGAAATTCAAAAAATAAATGTATTGGCAAGAGAATATTTGAACAAAGTTTTTCTCCATCTATATATTCCTCTGTAAGCCTTTCAAATGGCATCCTATTGCCTATGTTTAGTGCACTACTTCTGACCAGGGTAAGTGGGAGCGCATAGGGAACACGATGCCATTTGATTGGCCCCTGGAGATACTATAAGTGTGAAATAAGGCTAAGGCCACAGCCCACACACAGCTACCAGCTCAGACGACAGGTCTTATGAATAATTCTAACGTTACATTTTTAATGGTTTGAGTGATGAGGACATGGGCACCCACCTGGAGTCACTACCATACGAACACGATTGTTCCCCATGTCGTGGATCTAACAGTGACGAAATCAAACGTCCGGTGTGGGCATGTTCAGGTTTGTCTTCTCTATCATGATAGGTCACTTCTGTTCCAGCCAGGGCTTCTCTGGTCTGTGATTGGTCGGGAATGGGGAGCGCAGTTCTCAATACACACAATATTGAAAAGATTGCATCCCAAATGACCCCCGATTCCCAATATAGTACACTACCTTTGACCAGAGTGGACATTGGGTTTAGTGCACTACCTTTGACCTGAGTGCCCATTGGATTTAGGGCACTACCTTTAACCAGAGTGCCCATTGGGTTTAGTGCACTCTAGACTCATAGAGAATAGGGTGTCGTTTGGGACACAGACGTAATGAAACACAACAACAAGAACGAGAGCACTGATCCAAGTACGCTTCTTAACTTCACTACAGTTGAAAAATTCAAAGATCAAGTTTGAGATTAAGATCAGGATTAAGGGCAAGTTCAAGTCAAACAAAAAGAGCACAGTGGTGGATAAGCTGACTCTGAGTCGGCTCTTAAGTAACGGCATTTATATATAATCATAAGTTCGGTCATATCAAGGTTTTTTACTCAATACTCAAAAGTATCTCTCACAAGGAAATGAAACACAATTCAACAAAAAAAACACAATATTAAACTAAAACTCTTGTCGGATGAACTTTAACCCCCAGCTCTCTACCTGGCGTGTACATACCCTGTTCACAAGATAATGGTTGCTTCCGACTCTGTACCCAGTGTGATCCACCCATCACATTGTTCACTCTGTCTTGTTGGAGATGCCGTGCACATGGTAAGCACAGTGTTCCTTACAACGGTCTATTCCTTTTGAATCCAAAAAGGTAGTAGCAGTACGAGGGCACAATCGGAAAAAACAGACATCGTTACCGCTAAATAAGGGACCTTTAATTTGAAGCCCAGTGTCTCCGCTGTCCCTATTCTTGATCTGATCCCAAATCCAACCGGCCCTTTGACCTCTCCGCACTTGTGGGAATCTTAGAGGATTGGATGAAATGCATTCTGGTAGTAGCAACATCCGAACGACTAAATGGCCTCTTTGCAATATACTTACGTCTCCAATCCGTTGATATCTCTGCAAATGCATGTTTCTGGAGAGGAATCCTCTCATGTCTGGGTCTGTCTGTTAATGTACCATATCCACTGAATGCCTTCTCCTCTATAAAGAACACCACAGACCTGTAATCAGGCACATTTCCTATTTAAAACACCAAGAGTTTTTACATCAGACCGAACGGTCTGGGAAAACTCATGGCCCCACCGATTTCCCCTTCATTGACCTGGGATGTTCAATCTGATCATTTGACCTGACAGGAATAAAATGCATCCAAGTACACAGTGGGACTCAGAGTTTCACCAGATGAATTTTACACCTAGGACCTAGAGAGAGGTCCTTTGCATTCAGGGAAAACTCCTAACCCTGTTGATTAGACCTGTACATGACCCTGCAGTGTAACAACAGATTGTTTACACTTAACAATAAGTTACCTGTCCTCCCACATTACATTGTAATATCCGAACAAAGATAAGACATTAAACCACGTTGCTTCTCAATGGAAGGGCACAGTTCACACATCTCCGTCGGGTCGTATTCACTGGAGTGCAAAACATTTCAAAACGTTTTCAACCACAACAAACACTCGGGCTTTTCCCATTGGACAGGTTCTGGCAGTAACGGCTCGCTGCTCTGATTTTGTTTTGTGTAATTTTCCTCCATTTTGAACACGACCCAATACTACGTAAAGTAGTGCTCAGCAGGACAGGCCTCTCCGCCTGTTTTTACACTCAGCTTCTCAGTTTCAGTCCAAGTTTTAGTCTCAGTTTCAGTATCTGCATCAACTGAAGTACCTCACAGACTCGTGAATAATCCATCATTCTCTCTTCCACCCAAGTGCAGCTAGAAACGACTGCCTCCATAATATTATTACTTTTTGTTAGTTTTTCTCCATAATTTGTACATGACTACTTTGTTCTTGTATAATTTTGTAACTATGAAAACAAACCAATCAACCAAAAAAACAAACACAGAATTTGAATAATATGCATTGCATGGCTTTCTATTTGAGGAAAGAGAGGGATGGGGGGGTTCCAGTCCTGTCCTAAATATGGTATGTATGATCTTACAGTGCTGGGAATCCAGGAGGGCTTGTCATGGTAGTGCACTGTCCTCTCTCTCCCCCTCCCGGCTCTCTCTGGAGAGTGTTTGAGTGAGTTAACCGTGCTGTGGACTTTACATGACCCCTACCGAGAGAAGGACACACGAAAGAGAGACATCGAGGCTGTACCCAGGCTCATGCCACTTGTCTCACATCCAGCACAGTAGGGCTTCCGTTTTTTTGGGTGGGAGGGTTGGTGGTGGGGGGGGTTGCATAAGTGGATGGAATCAGGTATTGTGTGCTTTATCGCGGCAACACAAATCATTCTCCCAACACGCTTACAGAGACACACACAAGCACACACCCTTGTGATTATACACAACTGTAACGCACCTTGAGGTCTCTGTGAATAGGTGACGTCACAATACCAGTTGGACTGCATGTAATGGCATACTGCAGTAGACCAACTTCCTCTGTACTCCCTCCCCACAGACCAGTGGTGAGACTAGCTGGGATTCCAACAGGTTCACACATTGTGTCCGTCTTTGTCGTCTCAGTCCATTTTGAAACACAGCCGTGTGTTGGCCTCTTTCGCAGTGCCTGGGACTGATGTCCACTAATGGCCTCTGGCACTCCACAAACCTTTCACCAAACACTGCCTCAGAAATAACAGCTAGGGAACGGTATCTCAGTCCTCTCACCTCTCACTGAGTAAAGATTAACAGTTAGGGCACAGTATCTTTTTCTCCCTGCCTCAGGAACAAAGGTTAGGGCAGAGTATCGCAGTCCTCTCCATGTTCAATCTGTGCTCATTTTCATCTGATGCCACCTTTGGGAGAAGGGCCTATGTTTACCAATGGGAGAAGGTCTTATGGTCACGAATGGGAGAATGACTAGGGCCACCAATGGGAAAAGGGCCTAGGGCCAGGGCCACCAATAGGAGAAGGACTAGGGCCAACAATGGGAAAAGCACTTGGGCCAGGGCCACCAATAGGAGAAGGACTAGGGCCAACAATGGGAAAAGCACTTGGGCCACCAATGGGAGAAGGACTAGGGGTCACCATCAATGAGAAACAAGGTTGTTGGTTGTGTTTGCGCCCCAAGAAAGGACAGTACTGTGGTGTGTTATCACAGTTATACATAGTTACACATGTTTATTATTAGTATGTTTGTTAAGTACTTTTGAGGGAGACTCTAGGAACAGTTTTTCTCTAGGTTTGGAGGTGCATAGGTGGGAGTTGAGGAGTACAGTGTTGTTTTTTAATTTCATTTTTATTAGTTTTTGTTTAGTAACGTAGAAGATTTGTCTTATCGAGAGGGACTTACAGGAACAATTAGGCCCAAGGGCACAGACAGAAGTTAAAACTTTTTTCAGCTCTGGGTTTCAAAACAGCTACTGGCTCAAAGCTCTAACCACTGGACAACCCACTGCCCATGTACTCAAAAAGTGTCCCCGGCACAAACAGTATTGGACCGGTTAGCTGCAGTGGAGTGGCGTGTGTGTGTGTGCGTATGTTTCTGCAGTGGAGCTGTGTGTGTGTGTGTGTGTGTGTGTGTGTATGTTTCTGCAGTGGAGCGGTGTGTGTGTGTGTGTTTCTGCAGTGGAGCGGTGTGTGTGTGTGTTTCTGCAGTGAAACGGTGTGTGTGTGTGCTTCTGCAGTGGAGCAGTGTGAGTGTGTGTGTGTGTGTGTGTGTGTGTTTCTGCAGTGGAGCGGTGTGTGTGTGTGTGTGTGTGTGTGTCTGTGTTTCTGTAAGACCCATCAGTCTTGGGTTCTTTAGCTAAATGCAGTGATGGATCCTACAGTGTGTGGTGGAGAGAAGTGACGCAAAGTATGAAGAGGGGAGTCTGTCCAAGGCATTGCAGCTCTCCCCCTAATGCCCTTCCTGTAGCTTTGTCTCCATCAGAACAGCACATGTTTCGGAGATGGAGGGAGAGTTTCAGCCCAGGGAAAGAAGGGGACATCCCTTGTCTCCCTGCCGACGATGCACTCTTCATTTTCTTTGCTTTCGGGTGTTTTTTTTTCTTCTATTTCTTTGTTCACCAATGATTTTTTTTTGTCGTGAATTGCTGTTGTTTTTTTATGTTTATTATTTCTTCACAGTGTGCTTTGGAGTGGCTGCTCCTGACTGGCCGAGGTGGAGGGGGCGGAGTCAGTAAGGAGAGAAGAGGATTGGCCCATGGGAGGTGCGAATGGGCCCGGGGGCGGGTCTTAGGAGGGCGTGGCTGAGAGGCGGGCCCTGTAATAGGTGGTGATGGTGATGCGGGTGGTGGTGGGCCGAAGACGCTGCGCGAAGCTGAGCCAACTGGTGGTTTGAGGAAGCAGCTGCGGCCATCGCCGCGGCAACAGCCAGCGGACTGGGCAAGAGCCCCGCTCCCAAACATTTGGAGAGATCCTTCGAGAAGGTCAGAGAGGACTAGAGAGGGAAAAGGTAGGAGGGAAATGGAGGGATGTACAACAGAGAAAGAAAGAGAAAGGTACAGTGGGATGGAGTAGAGAGAGAGACAGAGAGAGAGAGAAAATGAGAGCGAAAGTCAGAGGGAGAGAGATAGTGAGATATATAGGCAGAACGATAGAGAGAAATTGACAAGGAAAAAGAGGGAGAGAGATCACAGGTTTAGTGGCAGAAGGTGAACATGTACAGGAAAACAAACAACATTTAGTTAGGACCTCTGATCTCATAATACACAGTGTCTATTATATATTTTCAGCGAGTTACATAATTCAGCTTCAGCAGTTTGGGGAAGGATTCTACAAGGACTCTCAGAAGTCAGCCAAACATTCTGTCAGTGTGGTTATTTACAATAAACACATTTTTTTATGTTTATTCTGCTTTCTCACCTATTTAATGATATCCAATTTGTAATGAAGGCCCTGCTGTATTGCAACAAGCCCCAGCAGACTCTGGGCAGATGTATATGTCTTTCGAAGCACCTTTCGATGCCATTCTAATCACGCTGCTAGCTCAACTAAGTATCAGGAAGTACCAAGTATCAGGAAGTACTAAGATGGACAACACTGCAGATTGGACTACACAGAATTAATCACCGACCAATCCCCTTGAACCTTAAACGAATACCGTCTTTCTCCAGATTATCTAGTCACACACTCAGACTTTATCCTGATCTATCACTGGCACTCTCTGGGTCATGTAGGTGAAAGTTTACCGTGAGGTCAGCCCCTCTGTGCTTCTTGTGTCGGCTGAGGAGAGGGTTGGGTTTCCCCGCCACTCCGTCCCGGTGCCTTCGACTAGATATGTGCTACAAATACAGATTGAAACAGAGAGAAACAAGTAGGTTTGAACTCTGACCTCTTGAGTTCTCTGACAGCCTGTTCCCCTTGGCCCTAACCCATCAGTGTTGGAAGGTCTGTGGGGTCAGAGTGGGTCTAATCAGGGTGATGCTGGAGCATACTGGACAAGGACGGGGTCAACACATGTCGGCTGACTGAGCTCTGAAAATGGGAGCCCAACAGCCACAGATACAGTGGTAAAAATGGAATGCTACCAAAAGCAGCTGTCTCCGGTTGGGACAAGGCCAGGGGAATGTGCGTCCAAAGGAAAATATACAGTTCATGCCCTTCTCTCTCTCTCTCTCTCTCTCTCTCTCTCTCACCTGTTTGAGTTATAGTTAAGAGTGTCCCACATGCACTGACTAACAATGAACACACATACACACACACACACACACACACACACACGTGCAAACACATCCTCTACACACTCCACCTGTCTCACCTGTTTGAGCTGCAGTTCAGAGTTGACCCGCACGTTGCAGATCTCACAGTGAAATGTGCGTTCCTGAGTGTTGGGGTCCAAAGGTCCCACTCCCTGCTCCCCAGGGGGTTTGGGGCCCAACCTAGGGTACGCTTTGATGGGACCCAGTCCACTGCGAGCCTCCAGAATGGTTTTATGTTTGGTACCTACACACACAAGTTTTCTTTAATTGACTTAAAGAAAATAGTGTCCAACTATCCCGTGATGGATGGGTCAAGAAACAAAATTAAAATGGATTCATTCAGTTATTCAAGCCCATACGCACACGCACACACACACACACATGCACACACACGCACACACACGCACACACACACGCACACACACGCACACACACACACGCTAAGCATTAGTTTTTAGTCCAGGATGACTTCAGCCCTAACACTAACATATCCTTAACGGTTCCATGCTCATCACATAGGCAGCTGTACTCCATTCCAGTAATAATTATCCTGAGCTAGCTGCTGAACCCTGTCATCGTGTGAACTCAACGCCTTTTGAGGAGCAGTGCACAACATACCAATCCCGCAAACAGTTAGCCAAATCAGAATCATTAGAATCAGAAATGTTAGGATCAGAATCATTAGAATCAGAATCATTAGAATCAGAAATGTTTGAATCAGAATCATTAGGATCAGAATCGTTAGAATCAGAAATGTTAGGATCAGAATCGTTAGAATCAGAAATGTTAGGATCAGAATCGTTAGGATCAGAATCACATTGGGGCCGATGCTAGATTCAGGGGAAACCCTGAATGGTGGTAAGGAAATGCTGTAGTGTGGTGGGTTCACCACTAGAGGGTGGTAAGGTAATACTGTAGTGTGGTGGATTCACCTCTAGAGGGTGGTAAGGTAATGCTGTAGTGTGTTAGTGCTGTGGTTGTCCACAGTAGCCTGGTTATGACTGAACTACAACATGGGGTCTCTGCACAAATAGTGAGCAAACCGATGGGCACAGAAAGGCAAAAAACGTTTTGTTGTTGTGGATTAAGTTTTAATGTTGTCTGACAGGGGTTAACACCATGTATAGATTACAGTTTATAGAACTGCTTTCAGATTTTAAAGAATGAAAGAGCAGTATGTTCAACAGCCTCCCAAGTTCCATGGGCCAAAATATGCGTGTTATTCTCTCGTTCCCATGGTTTGCCTTACACTGGACTAGCAAGCCAGTCTCAGCATTTGTCTCTAGAGACAGCAGACACGAAAATGTGAATAAAGAGGATTTGGTATAAAGAAAATGAATAAAGAAAAGTTATGTACCGCAGAACCAAATCCTTTTGGGGGGGCTTTTATGCTGGGGCTGTAATAACTACATTTGTCTAACAGTTACCCAGGGGGACTTACGAAAAGTAAAGGGGCTTTAGCTGACCTCGGACTATCATTGTCCTGAAGGTTTTGATAGCCTGGTAATGACACTAGCGTTACACTGACAATATACCGTCAAAACAGGTACTGTTTAACCAACCACATGAATAAGGGGATTTAATGGGGTGTTCCTTATGTTTAGATGGCAGTAATATTGTTTCAAAGGTGTCAAATCTTCAAGTTGTTAGTCACAACAACAGAATACAACTATCAAATAAAACGTAACATACTACGGTCAAATAAATCTCAACGACCTCTGATCTTCAAAGACTTAAACAGCTGTCAGTTTTATGCATTCTCTCGTGTCATACTGCCTGGTGGTGGTTTGCATTAGACAGAGCACACTGTTGTGCCAGAATACTTCATTTTTAGTGCGTTAGTGAACTAACCTTTATGTATTGTATGTCTCGTGACACATGAGAAATGAGCCTGATTTCCTGCATTACACTGATGGCCTTCTGCCATAAGAGTTTCTTCATGTTTTGTTCTTAGCAGAAGAATTCCAGTCAGTCCCCCCATTCCTCCCCCCTCCTCCCCCAATCCCAACAGCCAAAGAGGCCTTGTTTCACTTTGTCTGACCAAAAGCTTGGATGCTCCCAAAATGGCACTCTGTGGTCAATAGTAGGGCACTATACACAGATAGCGGCGCAGTTTGGGGCACAGATTTGAACTTCTTCCAACAGTGGAGAAGATGGAGCGAGGTCTGGAATAAATTATTTCAGTTTCGACCAAAAGTGTGTTTTCTGGCATCTTTGCTCTATTTTGGGAAAATGGATGAACCCTGCCAGTGTCTGTGCTGCAGGCGTAGCCGTCACAACAGAAGGCATCAACACAAACAGACAGACAGATGTCTGTAAACAACAGACAGACAGATGTCTCTAAACAACAGACAGAGGGAAAACTGTTGTATAAACGTAGGATTCCACACCCGTCCATAAACGCCCCACTCCTTCTGCTTGAAGCACTGCAAGTCAATTCTTGTCTGCATGTATGTCTGTCTGTCTGTCTGTCTGCCTGTCCACCCGCCTGTATGTGTGTGTGTGTATATATATGTATATATATATATATATATATATATATATATATATACATATATATATGTATATATATATATATATATATACATATATATACATGTATATATATATATTTTGTGTCTCTTTGTATTTCTGTTGCTCTGCATGTCTGTCTCTCTCTCTGTCTGTCTGTATTGCTGTCTGTCTCTCCGGTTTGTTGGGTCTGTCTGTCCGTCGGTCTGTGCAACATGTGCCGTTGTTTTTGTCCTAGGTCTGCAACATTTCAAAGTACTGTTTTGGAAATGAAAGCTACTGCTTCCAGACGTATGAGGGCTGCGTGTCTTCTCAGACTGAACAGCTGTCGCACTTGTCCGAGAGACTTTTATATATCTGTCTATGTAGCGTATATGATCTTTGTATGTGATGCATGTACAGACATAGCCAGTGCTTGCATACACACGTGCGATGTACGAAGACATAGATGATTTCAACTCTGTGTCCTGTTTCCCAACAGTTTCCAAACATTAATGAAAAAACCCTTCCTAGAGGTTGCTGTAATAATGTGTGGGGTGAAGGTTGGATGGATTGGATGGAATATATGCTAACAATACTTTCTTATTTACAGCAACCGCCCAGGAGCAATCAGGGTTCATTCTCTTGCTCGGTGGAAAAATTGACAGGGATTGGGAAATAGAAATAGCAAACTTCTGTTTTCTGGCCCAACGCTCCACAGGTGTCGATTTCACCACTAGCCTACCTTGTCGCCCGAGTGTGGATTTGAGGGGTACCTTTAGGGTATCTGGGAGTGAAACCAGTCACCTTGAGAGTCCACCCAAAAGGGTGACAGAGGAAATGTACAGAAGTGTGGGGTTCGAATAGCCCTTATTCTCCCTTGAAATACTTACGTGGCGTTACATGCCTGGAGCTGCAGACCAACAGGGATTGTACTTTTCAGTACATTTTATTGATTTCATCAAACTGGAAAAGCTAAACGAAGCCCAGCCAAAGCAGTTGGAAGAAACAGACGACTGGAACCCGGGTCTGGCCTCATGACAGCTTCGTGGTCCTGCGGGATTCGCAACAATCCACCAGTGGTGGAGAATCAAAAGGCTAGGCCCTGGCGGGACTACGTCCTCCTCTGCTCCTCAGCGAAGCCCGACGGGTTGGAGAAACAGAGCACAGCCATCCCCGCCCCCCACCCAGCCCCCACCCACCCACCACCACTACCCACAGGTGTATCCTGAAGGTTTGGGTGGGAGACTCCCAGCTCCGTGTCATTATTACGGTGGTGCGCTGTGTGGGCTCCGTGCTGGCTGGGTGAACAGGAACGTGTAAAGGCACGACGGGACAGAAGAGAGAACCACGCGTCCCAGGGGGCACTCGCTGCAGTCAAACCGGGCAGGAAGGACGGTCGTGTTTGAAGAGAGGGTTATCACCTCATTTCTGCAAGGAGGTTCTGCATGGCTTGTGCCAAATGATTAGCTTTCATTTATCTTGTCATCAACATCAACTCAGTGGGGCATCCTCATCCGTGTTTGAACTCGAAACACTGATTTCACCAAAACGCTGGAGGATATCTAAATGCTGGTGTTGATGAGGTGCGATGCAGGTCAGGTGGATGGGCAGAGGAGAGACGGCTGAGTTTAAAAGGGATTTTGTTTTCTTTCGTCCCTCCCATCTGGCACTCCAGGCCGGCTACATAGCAACCGCTTAAAGTATTTAAAAGAAAACAAACACTATTTCCACCCTGCATTGTTGGCAGGGAATTCAGCATTCAGCTCTACCCACTACTCGGAGGACAGCCGGCAGGGGTCAGGGTCAATTCCATTTCAGTTCCCGTCAATTCAGGATACACACCGAAAATCTAACACCAGTTCTATTCCACACATGTCAACTGGGACGTTTCTGAATAAAGGCTTGGTTTACTTAAACACACCATGGTCTCAACTCACCTTTGTTATGAGCCTCAAGCTGAGAGAGGGAGTTCACAGCCACTTTACAGAGGGAGCAGTAGAGCAGCTTCTTGGCCTTGTCCTCTTCTGTCTCCGGAGCCCCGGAGCCAGTGCTCTGGTCTGGGTTGGTTGGGCCGAAACCCAGGGGAGAGTCAGAGGATGGGGTGAGGAGTGGAGGAGGGGTGAGGGTGGTCAGCATGGGACACGTGGAGGAGGCTTGGGGTGGTTCGGAGGTGGGAGAGGTGGAGAGGGCGGGCAGGGGAGTCGGGGGCCCAGGCGGGGCCAGCAGGGGTCCTCCGTTTAACTGCGGTTGCAGAGGGCAGGGTTCTTCTAGACAGGCAGAAAGGTAAAGGACCGTGTCAGTCGAAATGCAGCGTTGACAAAACAACATATAAACACACTTGTTTTTCTGAAGATGCCTTTTTTTAGTGGGCACTCGGTGAAGCCATGTGGAACGAAACCCTTTTCAATGTGTACCCAACCACATCCAAACCAAAGGCTCCATTTACTTTAACCCACTGCTGTTTTGGAGATCCCACAAAACACGTTGTGTACTCATTTTTACTCCATAATGGACTTTGAAAGCCAGACGTTGCCATGGGCCAGGATTTTGGTATTTTCCTTACCACAATAACGGCACGTTTAGACAAAGCAGGTCACAGAGAACCAATGATGTATATAGTGATACATTACAAACACCTGGTGAACAGTATAATGTACATTTTGGCAAAGATCTTTAACTGAAACAGACATCTTTGCCCTTTTCTCATCTCTATGATGTGGTCTGCATCCTAGGAAACACCCTATTCTTCTATAATACACTATTTTTGACCCCATCCCTGAAAAGACAGAAAGCGAGAGAAAAAGGGAGAAAAATAAAAAGAGCAAGGAAGGGGTTGGAGAGAGAGGGGGAGAGAGGGAGAGAGAGAGAGCAAGAGAGAGGGGAAGAGGGTGGAGACATAGTGCAAGAGAGCCTGTGAGAGAGGAAGGGAAAAAGCGAAAAATTAGAAACAGATGCTCCTCAGCCAGCAGGCAGTGGATGGGTGTGTTTTCACCTGTTATGTTTGGCTGAGAATAAAACGAGGAACAGGGAAAACGGCAAGTTTGTTCTCAATAGGTGTGCCACAGAAAACATCACCAATACAAAACACACTCATGCTCGTTCTCGCACGCCTGCCCACATCCACACTCACAAACACACACACACAATATATATCACACACACACACCCACACACATACACAAACACACACACACACACACACACACACACATACACAAACACACACACACACACCCACACACATACACAAACACACACACACCCACACACATACACAAACACACACACACACACACACACACACACAGACACACACACGTCTCTGGTCAGCCACTCCCATGCTGCAAGGCCTCTGGTATTCAGCCAACCAGGCAAAGGGAGTAGCTCTGTAAAGACCCCCTACATTTGGGATCTGGGTGGGTGTGCAGATCATCACCCCCACCTGTCCCCCCTCGTCGGAATCACCAGACCCGCTCTCCCACACCACCATGAGCCCCACCGCAGAAGACACACACACACACACACACACACAGCCTCCGAGGGTTCAAGGTCTTAAATAGGCTACAGTGGAGGATGTCTGTGAAGAACACAAATATTGACTTTACCGCTCAATTTCCTTTTTGGGATTACATTCCCAACCCCCCAGCCCCCCCATAGCCGTGGGCAGATTATTGCTAGGCTGGTCCCTGAAAGACTTCACGTCTCCTCACGGTCTGAGGCTGAGTCAAGTGTGAGTACAAATATAACCGCTCTCAAACGCTACAAAACTGCTCCGTGAAACCTGACCACAGGAGGACGTAGAGACCTACTTACAGAATCCATTTTGAAATGCCCAAATTAGGAACTTCCTCTGATGTCAGACATGAACGGACTGGATGCACAATATACAGGAAATGCAAACGCTAATGTATAGATAGAGACAATCAGCGATAGCCATGTACAGTCGATATACGTGGCTGACCTTCGGTGGTATGGGATGGCTGGTGGCCTCCTGGAATTAGATATTTGGCAGAACAAGAGTCGAAGCCAAATATAAAGGGCACCAGCCTTGTATCGGGGATGTTCTGGTCTGTGCTAGTAAGATAGATTTACTTTCTGTGTACAATTGGATTAAGAATGATTAGACAGTTTATATAATCGGCTGTGGCTTGTGTTATTTGTATTTGTGCGTGTGATGTTGCAGACCCGATGGGCTCTTTCCTAGTAAACTGTGCTTTGCCTTTCACTCAGGGTCCTGTTTATTATTGCATTTACTTTGATAATGTGCAACTTAACAGTAACTACTGCCTACTGTACGTACACTGAATCTGATGCAGACAAATCAAACAATTGCTTCAAGCCATCCAAATAATTATCAAATTAATGAAGTTGTTGTTCAATGCCTTTCCATTCTGCCGGTTTCTAAGACAGACTTTCCATGCTGGATTGCATTGACAGGCATGTTGCCTCTCTGCCTGCCCCTGTGTGGGCCTGTCTTTCTGTCTGTCTGTCTGCGTGCCTGTCCTTCTCTCTGCCTGTCTATCCAGCATGCAGCACAATGGCGTGAAACAGATGTGTATTAGAACCATATTTGTCATTCAGCATCATGGCTTTCCGAAACTCGTAAAGCGTGGCGACATCAATGGGCCGGGGAGTGAAATGATGGGACCTTTGTGGAGGACCATAATACACCCTGGGTAACTGTTACATCACTAGGACCATAATACACCCTGGGTAACTGTTAGACCACTAGGACCATAATACACCCTGGGTAACTGTTAGACCACTAGGACCATAATACACCCTGGGTAACTGTTAGACCACTAGGACCATAATACACCCTGGGTAACTGTTACATCATTAGGACCATAATACACCCTGGGCAACTGTTACACCAGTAGAACAATAATACACCCTGGGTAAATGTTACACCACTAGGACCATAATACACCCTGGCTAACTGTTACATCGCTAGGACCATAATACACCCTGGGTAATTGTTACACCACTAGGACCATAATACACCCTGGCTAACTGTTACATCACTAGGACCATAATACACCCTGGGCAAATGTTACACCACTAGGACCATAATACACCCTGGGCAACTGTTAGACCACTAGGACCATAATACACCCTGGGTAACTGTTAGACCACTAGGACCATAATACACCCTGGGTAACTGTTAGACCACTAGGACCATAATACACCCTGGGTAACTGTTACACCACTAGGACCATAATACACCCTGGGCAACTGTTACACCACTAGAACCATAATACACCCTGGGTAACTGTTACACCACTAGGACCATAATACACC
>JACXGI010002210.1:0-12913 GCA_016801175.1 Esox masquinongy
ATGCAAGATCTCACCTCGTGGGGCATCAATGATCATGAGGAAGGTGAGGGATCAGCCCAGAACTACACGGCAGGACCTGGTCAATGACCTGAAGAGAGCTGGGACCACAGTCTCAAAGAAAACCATTAGTAACACACTACGCCGTCATGGATTAAAATCCTGCAGCGCACGCAAGGTCCCCCTGCTCAAGCCAGCGCATATCCAGGCCCGTCTGAAGTTTGCCAATGACCATCTGGATGATCCAGAGGAGGAATGGGAGAAGGTCATGTGGTCTGATGAGACAGAAATAGAGCTTTTTGTCTAAACTCCACTCGCCGTGTATGGAGGAAGAAGAAGGATGAGTACAACCCCAAGAACAGCATCCCAACCGTGAAGCATGGAGGTGGAAACATCATTCGTTGGGGATGCTTTTCTGCAAAGGGGACAGGACGACTGCATCGTATTGAGGGGAGGATGGATGGGGCCATGTATCGCGAGATCTTGGCCAACAACCTCCTTCCCTCAGTAAGAGCATTGAAGATGGGTCGTGGCTGGGTCTTCCAGCATGACAACGAAACACACAGCCAGGGCAACTAAGGAGTGGCTCCGTAAGAAGCATCTCAAGGTCCTGGAGTGGCCTAGCCAGTCTCCAGACCTGAACCCAATAGAAAATCTTTGGAGGGAGCTGAAAGTCTGTATTGCCCAGCGACAGCCCCGAAACCTGAAGGATCTGGAGAAGGTCTGTATAGAGGAGTGGGCCAAAATCCCTGCTGCAGTGTGTGCAAACCTGGTCAAGAACTACAGGAAACGTATGATCTCTGTAATTGCAAACAAAGGTTTCTGTACCAAATACTAAGTTCTGCTTTTCTGATGTATCAAATACTTATGTCATGCAATAAAATGCAAATTAAATATTTAAAAATCATACGGTGTGATTTTCTGGATTTTTGTTTTAGATTCCGTCTCTCACAGTTGAAGTGTACCTATGATAAGAATTACAAACCTCTACATGCTTTGTAAGTAGGAAAACCTGCAAAATCAGCAGTGTATCAAATACTTGTTCTCCCCACTGTATGTATAGCCAAATTCTTTACTCATGAAATACAAATGAATTAGGAAATGTTAACTTGTACATGTGTGTGCAAGTTAAATATACGTTTGGTCACAAAAAACCCAATGATTACTTTAAAAGTCAAAGTTGTGTTCACATCACAACCAAACATACAGGGTTATTTTAACCCAAATGTAAAGGTGATCCATGAGTGATGAAAGCAGAACTGTAGTACTCGAGGCCGGTCTCGGGACCACTTTTTGAGTGTCTCGGTCCTGTCTCGGTCTCGGGTGCATTTGTACTCGGTCTTGACTTGGTCTCGGACTGTGAGGACTCGTAAATTCTTCCCGAGACTAGTCGAGACCAGTTTAGGAATAATCAGCCCAAAATTATCCAAATAAGTCCCCCTCAATATTCATAAAAGGCCAATTTGTCCCCCCAATAATTGAATATTGTGATAATGCGGGCAATATCGTTGTGGATGTTGGTGCGTGTCTTTCTCCCCTTCTCCCTATTTCAAAGCCCAGCCAGCCCACTTTCCAAATCCATTCCACTTGCATTTTATGAATTAAAACGATCTCTCTTGAAATCCATGTCATGCTTTACCCTGTACCTTTGTACTGGCGTCCTATGAGTGAATTTGTAGCGTGAGATCCGATCTCAGACAGACCTGACTTCGCCGTATATATGGATGGTAAATATCCACTTTTCAACTAACTTATCTTTATCAGGAAAAAAATGACAAGGTGCTTGCCCATTTCACTTGAATTTTGACTAGTATTATTTGTTCTAACTTCGATTGGAATACAATACAACTGGGATGGATCATGGACTTTTGACAAGCATAGCTACTGACCGCTAATATCCCGAACAATCTAGCTGGAACTGAACTACAGCGCAGTAGCCTCTATCGTTAGCTACAGTAGCTAGCCTTGCTGGAATATTAACAGTTAGTGGCCAGTTTGTCAAAAGTCCCATCCATTCCAGCTCTGAGATAGCTTGTTGTGCCATTTGTTGTCTGAATTGGATGCTGGCTATCTTAGATTGCGCTGAAATGTTTTATTTTTCTTCATAACGTTGCTTGGGATGGTGTTGTCATTTTAATTTGCTGCAGGGCATGACCAATCATGACCAAGACAGACAGCAGATGATATCTGAAACTTTGCAGAAAAAGAAGTTGCTGGAAACGTTAGGCATCATTACCAGAGTAATAGTTTATTCATCATGTTCTGTAATAAAGAAGACCACCTAGGCAGTAATAGATCTGAAACTTCTATTTTATGGGATGTCCACTATGCATATCTGATTGTATTATTTCACTCATTTAGCAAAGTGAGTCTGAACCAGAAGCAGAGAGTCAGAGAGATGAGAGGGACAGTAGGGTGGATGCTGAGGTGAGTGATAAAAAGGATACTACAGAATAGCCCTCTGGACCTGTTTAGTTTTAAATGTGTTATGGTGCACTGTGTTACAGTTTGTCTACTTTGAAGACTACTGGCATAAAATCTGTTGTTCTCCATATGACTAAGTTATGCACATGACTTAATTCTACATAACAAAAATGTGCACAAAAACATAGTTGATTTAAAGCTAATAGTACATGTTTTTATAACTCAGAAAATCTGAATGTGAAGTAGGCTAAATATAGAAATATTAGATAGTAAAAATAGATGAGTCTCTTGATAATGTCACCTGTTTTGAATTTCAGGTAGGGCAGAGAATGTATTTGGAACATTCTCATACAAGTGTTTGCGGTGGCACATTACAAAGTATGCACTGGTTAATTTTCATGTTGATATTATTGTGTATATTCTTTTCATAAAGCTTCTTGAATGTTTATGGGCATCATTCATCTGATGCATTGGAGATAGATTGGATTGGATGTAAAAAAAACAAACATTTTTTCACATTAAGTGACATGTCTTTACTATTAGTCCTTAAAAAAATGTGTGCATATGCAAACACAGGAAGTCGCATACTTCATTCTTCGCTGCATGCTCGGGATCATGTCAGTGAAATCAGCTATCATCTGTTATTTATTGCTGATATGACTGGTCAAAAGACCAATAAAAAACACCTAATTAGGTTTTTCTATGTAAATGCAGCAAAAATAGTTCAATTTTAAATTAGTGGTAAGGTTCAATACGTTTTTTCTGCAATTTAAACTCCCCTGCTGCCAATTCAGTATTCATGGGAAATATACCATACGTCCGTAATATGAATACAAAAATGCTGTACAATTTGAGGTCATATTATGGTGATTATCTGATGCATGTAGAATCACAGTCTCGAATTGGACTTGTGTTGTTCTGGTCTCGGTCTTGACTCGGACTCGACCCTTTTCCTGCTGTTCCGGTCTTTTCTCGGTCTCGCCTCCCTTTGGTCTTGGTCTTGACTCAGACTCGATTAGCTTCGGTCTTGGTCTTGACTTGGTCTCACTTTAGGTGGTCTCAAACACAGCTCTGGATGAAAGACACAGTTATCCAACTCGATATAAATTAAGGCTTTAATATGCACACTACTCAACCATCACTGGTATTGCTGTACTTCCCAATCGTTCCTCTTATTCCCGCAAACGTTTTACTCTACCTCTTAAGACCGCGTAGGACCCCTGCAGTTGAGCAACAGTGCCTGAATACAAAAGGCATTCACTTTATAACACATAGTCAAACTTACCCAGCAACTATGCCGAAATAAAAAACAAATACATCGGCCCAAGTGTTTTTACAATGCAGTATATTATATTAATATTATTCACCTACTTGAGTGAATGGGGCATACATAGGCTAGTCAAATGATCAGATCATGATATTTTGGTAATTAAATGAACAAGATCAATATAAACAAAACTCACACATACATAGTCTAGTACAACAACATTTCCTGAAGTAATTCTATCAGTTCGTTTTTCTCTTTAACGAGGCTAGCTCACAGCAATGCTAGAGCTAACAACCAAGATGCGTTTCATCACTTGCTAGCAAAGCATAAACGAGAAGTTAACACGACACGTTATTCAGACGTTCCATTATACACGACCATAGACGCGGACCACAGACGCGAAGTTCACACGACACGTTATTCGGACGTTCCATTATACACGAGCATAGACGCGGAGACAGCTTCCCGAGGTTGATTAAATGCATGAACCACCCCTCATATTAATGCTCTGATTTATCTGAGCTGCACTGGAAACAGCACAACCGAGGGAGAGAAAAGCAATGAAACAGTACACTGATGGGAACGAACTTTGTAAAATACATATAGCGTTTTTTTGATTCTGATATCACTAGGCCAGCACAAAAGGCCTCTGATCAGCAGCAGTTTCGAAAAATATCTTCTTGTATACCAAATAATAACTTTATGAAGTCGTCAATGTTTTGTAATTATTAGCGACATAAAATGTTAACTAGCGTGTAATTAATTACCATGTCTGAAATTCCCGACTTAGATAAAAAAATACAACCCCGTTCCCAATTATCGTCTACCTAACTGTTTTGTTCACTTGCATATTTCGTTTTTATTGATGTTGCAAATGACAGATTGTAGACTAGAACATTTTACCTACCTTACTTGCCTTCCGGTAAAGAAAAAAGACTGATCAACTTAATATTACATGGTGTCTGGTCTGTCGCACATGTGGTATTTCACGATTTGCAACTTGTGTGCTAAAGTTTGTTCATCGAACAATGTCAGATACAGGTGACAAGATGAGTGACTCAGAGACAGGAAGGTAATCAAGATTTGAACATCCGGTCCGATTGGTGAATCGTCTTGTTCAACCATCTTTGATCGCAGAGACATTTGGTCCCAGCATTCAGTGGAATGAAAACAAAAATGGCTGTGCACATAGACAGTAATTAGCCAAACAAGCTCAACTTAACCTTCATAAAGGTGTTTTTCACTGATCGTATTTGTCCATTACTAAATATGCAAGAATCAGAATTCATTATTTTTCACAATGTTTAGTGAAATTGTGAATAATTATGTAAATAAAGGCATTATTAACACAAACCATTGTTTGATAGTTAGCATATTTTTATTGATAAGACAAGTGGAGTAATACTCAGGAAAAGAACACATCTTAGAAGGTTGCTCAATAATTATTCAGTATACTCTTTAACAGTACTACTGCCCAAAATAGTTTCAAAATATAATTTTAACCAGTCAAAATCAGAATACTGCTCCATATCTAATAAGCAACATGGTGTATGGGATGGTGTGGTGGCAATTTTTGTTGTCATAATATACAATTCTGGAATTGTCAGTGCATACTGAAATAATGTGCATTAACTAACACATTGCTTCTCCTTTACTGTTTTGTTATGGGCCAACAAAGCCCATATACGCCTGGTTGATGTGACTTACGTGACTGTCATATCAGGAAATTCACTCCACAATCTAAAGTTTCTCCCCTTCCAGATGAATAATGCACTATCTGTGTAATTATTCTCCCCTTCCTTTCTAATGGCACTATCTGTGAAATGCTTCAGGAGAGTACTTGTCTCTGCCAACAAAAAATAATATATTCTGATGGTTGTCCCTTTGCTGAAATGTGTTTGTGAGGCAGTCCTGAAGTCCTGAGTTTTTGACTGAGCTAAATCAGCAGCGTGTCATTCCCTCTCATTTTGAAACTTGGTTATAGGTGCCGGACCTTCGCCATGGAGACGGGCCCAGAACGTCCAGGTTTGTTCGACCATCCTGCAGCTGTCGTTCCCTCCAGACAAGCTGCCCCTGATGTTCACATTCCCCCTCATGTACGGCGGCTTCCAGCTGCTTAACAGTCTGCTGTTTGTCACAGGTACAACTGTTTTGTCGCACATTTACATGCATCTAATTTAGCAGATGCTCTCATCCAGAGCAACTTATGGTAGAGACTGCATCATTTTTTGTACTGTCCCCCATTGGAATTGAACAGACAATCCTGGCATTGCAAGCATTTAGTGAGCTACATAGGAGGCGTCACCACCTAGGCTTAGTCCTTATAATATCTGCTTTGCCCCAAAGTTTGCACTTGTTCTTCATTTAAAAGAATTGGATTGGTGTAGGAATGGGCTAGAGGGAGTTTATATAATCTGCCATATCCTTTAAAATCTATGAAGGTAAGTGAACAAGTACACAGAAGAAAGGAGTACTATGACTTATATTGTCTGTTTTCCCATTACAGTATATCAGTTCTATAAATGAGCATGCTTATGGAGGATAGCTGACATCCCTTCTGGACAGGACCTGCACAGCTTACCCAGTATCAATGATGAACACGGGGAGGTCAATGTGGCTTTTGAGAACGACCAAACTGTCACCACTACAATGCAAAATATTGGAGCCATTATGAGGATCCCAGATTCAGGAAGAAAGGGAAGTCTATGAACAAAGCCATGAATGTTGCTCTGTGAAAAAATCCTTTATGAAAATGGAAGAAACTGTATATATCAATACATGCGCTTCATCCATGTCACAGAGAAAGTTACTGCGTAAAATGTAAAAATATTTAGCAACTTCATGTACAAAGTACACACACATATATGAGGTTTTCAATCAATTCTCCTGTTACATTGTAATCTTAATAGCACTTCTCTGAAAAGTAAAGATGGAAAAACCTTTATTTTTTAAAACAGCCCCTTGTGAATTTTTCATGTCCAAATATGATGTCTCAAGTATAAATACAGAAAAGCAGCCTAAAAAAAGGTCGAAAGATATGTGTTGAGCGAAACTGTGTGTTTTTTAACCAAATTGAAGGGATTAGAAATTCATGGAGTTTGTCTCATTGTGCACTCTGGTGTAATAGGCCTCACCCCTCCCTTGTCAAACAATAAAGGACAAAAAAGAAAAGTCCGGTTAAGTTAATCAGGGAATGTTTTTTTTGAATTGTTAAAGTATTGATGCATTGTGTAGATATTGGACGAGATCTACCTTTGCTCATGCGAGCACTGATAACAAGTCAGTTTACTTAAGATTTCTGATTTAGTATCACTCTTGGTCTTATGGCAAACATAACTTTGAAGAAAAGGTCCTACTGTGAGGTCAAATATGTTGCATAACATCTTTCAACAGCTAAGACTGCTGTATCTGACCAGTTGAGTTGCAAGTAGGGTGCAAAGTTTTGCTCTCTTGTTCGGCTGACAGCATTATCAAAGCCATACAAGTTCCCAGTGTGGACATAGAGAAACTAAATCCAGGGGGCCAGTCAGACATGCAACTGAATCCATGTGTCCTTACACTGCTCTGGGTAAGCAGCTCTTGGATGGTGGGTGGCTCCACTGGACAGGTGCTCCATGACACCATCGTCAACCACTGTAAGTACATCATCTCTCTCTTTTCTTTCACAGCCACCATCACTATTTTGGTCTGTCATGCCCTTGTTGGACTTGTTATTTCATCCCTAAGCCTCCATCGATCACTGGAGCACTGCAAAGGATGACCATTTAAAACAATAATACCTGTGAATATCACAAAGCAGACATGTATCTGTGATTATTTTTCATGATAATATAGTCAACTGTATTGATATGTTCTTGTCACATCAGCCTTTTCGGCAATGTTCCAGCAACAACGAAGGATGCATAAGCCCAGTACAGCTCAGCTCGGCTTAGGCAGTGCCCTATGTTTCAAGAGTTCAGATAACTCATTGTATGCGGTGTAGACCATATATTCTTGATTGATTGAATTTCATCCCCAATGAAAAATCACATAATACTACATATAGTATATATACAGTCCAGGCAGTACATATAATACACATATACATATCCAGTTTATAATGGATTTATAAATGATTACATAACCCTTAATGAGGTAAGTATAAGCCCCTTACAAATGTGACCTATTTTAAGGGTCACCTTGTCACGTATCAGAGGAAAATCATCCATATGAGAATTAAAACATAAACATGAAACATCAATATGGGGGACAGAAGTTTCCTTGTTAATCTTACTTACTGAGATAAGATGTTAATCATTGGTTGAAGGATTTTATTGACCGAGATAACTTGAATGGCTTTCATATGACTGACCATATGATATACCCATTACCTTACATTAAAAAACAATCATATAACTTAAAATAGCTTGTATAATACTTTAACCAAGGTATAAAATTCAGCTGTGGTATTTACTGCAACTACTTTGCTAAGTGTAACAATACATAACATTTCATTTTGATCAGCATACCAGTTTGTATTCTATTACATAGTAAGAGAAATTAGTATAAGCACCCTCACTATATTAACCATGTTACAAATACCACCAAGTACATTAATTCTACTGGAGCAATGTGTAGGGTGTTTGCCTTTCACACTGGAGAACAACGTTGTGTTCATGTTTCCTTTGTTCACTATAATACTTTGTGGATCCTTCAATCGAAATGTCTATTAGCACTTAATCATCATTTCAATTCATAAGCAACACAAATGCAAACCCTCACTGTGTATTCCAGTCAAATGCGTTCCAGTTATTTATAATGCCTCAGGCCTGTTAGAAGCTGGCTGGCTGTCTGAGAGGCCTAACAGCAACTCCTCTCATCGCCGGATCAACTCATCAGACGCTGGGCATCATCTCCTTAAGGGATTTACCTCACTGGGCTTGTCTGTCATCGGTTTTGGCACCTCTCTTTGCCCCATCAAACGTACAGAGATAGGAGATGGTAATATCCTGCGTATTAGTTAATTTGTTTTCCAAAGTCAATGTACTTTCTGTGGTAATATGACCCTCCAATGTCACAAGTTCAATCATTTTAGTAATAAAGTATTTTTATAAACAAATTAAGGAATTATTATATGAGCATGCATGATGTGGTCATTTTTCTCTGTTTTCCAAGGTTTATTCTTTCAGTTGGTGTTCACCAATACTCTCCAGCTAGGATCTCTGATAGTTTATTGGATCCGGGGATGTCCAACTATCTGGATGTTCAGTTTGCTGGGTGGATTCCTGTTCAGCGCAGGTGACTGACCTGCTGTGTGCGTGTGTGTATGTGTTTCTGTTTGTTATATGGCATTGGCTTACCTCTAACTTGAGCATTTAATTTGTCCGTTTTGTAGGAAATCTCACCACCATACCGATCATTAGAACTATCGGACTTGGTATGGGATTCCTCATCTGGTCCACATTCTCACTTCTTACAGCATGGGCCACTGCAAGGTGACAGACAAAAACAAACACAGACAATTAAGGGCTGAGGAATATAACCATATTATGGACATTCATTTTGTCAGTTTATCGAACATTTATTTTACACTTATTATTGCAGAATGATTCTATAACTGTTGACACATAAGCATTCTTTTATGAGAATCTGAAAATAACTTGTTAAGCATGTAATTTTGATAAATTGTATGTTGCTTAACTCCCTTAAGATTTGGATGGTTTGGACTGGATCAGCAATATGTAGCAAATCCCACACTGAATTACATCGGAACTGGACTTGCTACAATAAGGTGCATGTTATATAATCATTCAGATTTCAATGCATTTCTGTATAAGACTGATCTTAAAACACCTGAAATTCAATTAAAAATTATAAGTGTATATTATTACCTTTAAGCCATCTTCCAGCTTCACCATCTTTGTTGAATGTGTTTACTTCATATTTTCAATCCCCCATATATTTAGTGCTCTGATTTCATTCTTCATAAAGACAACAGATCAGGCACATGATGAAGAGAGAAAACCATTGTTCCTTTCTACATACCAGGTTGGTTTTCAAAGTCTGTACTAATATGAATGTAACAAAAACATGCTATAGTACAAAAAACAGCAGCTCTGGAACGGTACTACCAAGCTCAAAGGAATATGAGCTGGAGAGGGTTTTAATACAGGTACACTATAACAACCATTTGGATAGGATAGGAGTGATATGATGTCTCCACAAGTTATTGTTTTTGATCTTATAGTTGGACGATAACAGCCAGCCATATATTGCAAGAAGTAGGAGATGGACTGAGAAGCTCAGTCCCATGAGTAGAAAAATTATGTAAGCACAATTTCTAAATGTAAATTATATGTATTTGTTTTTATTCAGTGAATCGGGTTTTTGATGTCAATTTCATGTAAATTTCTGTCAATAATTTAACAACTCTTCTTGAAGTGGCTGCTGGCTTGCTACATTTGCTGGACTAGCATATGGATGCTCCTACACTCCAATCATCTACATAAAGAATAATGCTTTGAGGAATAGTACGGTATTTTCAGAAGCCAGTCAGTATGGTAAGATTCCCAAACACTTTATTGCTATAAAAAGAAAACATTCACACTAATGTATTTACATCACGCTCACATTACACAGTATTACATATACATTGAAGTTATTTACGTGATGCTCTTATTAGAGTGACTTTGTCCAAAAAAACCGAAGTCTCTTTTTTTAAAATTGTTTTTAGATTTGGACTACATTTTCCCTTACATGACAGGGATTAATGTCACCACCTCCATGGTATTTTTTGGGTATTGTTTGGTGATGAAAAACAGGTCTAATCTTCCATTAAAGTGTGTATTACCAGGTAAGTTATATTTTAACTCCATTGATAGCCCATGGGTACATGTTAACTACTCTACAGAACACATACTAATATTTGTCCTCTGTGTGTAGCTTTTATTTCAGGAGGTATGCATTTTCTCAGTCAGTGTGGCTTCTTCATTGCTTGTTATTATCTTGGAACAGTAATAACATACCCTATAGGAGCAGCAGTGAGTATTATCACAAAAGAAGAGAAAGCCTACAGTAACAATTATATCTAACTGTCCTTTATTTTCCATAATTACATAATTTATGTTTCCACAGGGTCCTGCATTAGTCTCTTTGATTTGGAGCTTATTCTACTACAAAGAAATAGGGGTAACTAGGGAAAGTTGCTGATAATAAACTAATAAAACTAATAACGAAATATTAATAATAATAAAAAAGAAAAAGAACATTTTGAAAATTCAAGAATGTTCCCATATTGATGACCTTTTCTTTATGTTTGACTCTCTTCTGTTTTAGGGGACTAAAAACATTCTGTTATTGGTTGCTGTCCTGGTTGCTGTTCTGAGTGGTGTGACATTGATCACTCTGTCAAAAATAGAATAAATGCCAAAAAGCAATGATGAAAGGAAGATGAGACTACAGGATTTGTAGCATTACTATCGAGTTTGTATTGTGAATGTGTTTTCTCTATGTTGTTGTAATCTGGTGTAATACATTTATAAAAGTATTTAAGTTATAATATGTTATGATGTGCTTCAATACAGTATATTTCGAATAATTTATCTATATTTTTGGATGGAATATTGTATTTGCGTTAAATTACATTTTAATGGCATGGATTGTTCTTGACATACTTTTGAGGATAAAATAGAAATTATTGAGAATTGTATCTTATTTACAATGAAAGTGTACATATTTTCAGAATAAAGGAGCAGTAAGTAAACCCAAGCAAGATCTAAGTACCCTAAAGACCGCTAAGAGAACCTCCAGTTAGGCAACCCCATACCCCCCCCACCCCTTTTTAGGCATTCGGAACCACATTTGTACTTAGATGTATAATAGTCTTTCACCGAAATTCAATATGAACCACTCAATGAGAACGTCATTGTACCACTTTAATTTTGAAGGTTTTCTCATTAGCTACGGTCCAGCTAGGCCGTCATCGTTTGTGCTGCTGTGGTGTTGTCTTCCACAATTTCCCTCTGCTATCAAGGCTCTAGTAAGAATTGGATTTTTACATTATGAGGTAACAGAAATAGAAATTTGTCTTATGTTTATTTTTGTATGTTTTCCATGGATAATTCGTACATTTAAAGTGAGATCTATTGGTCTCTTACAACATCTGGCATGAGGGATTCGAAAAGTTTAGGATATCCTATATTGTCAGCTACTCACTGTACTGTAGCTAGCTAACTGGTTAACTAACCTTAGTAGCTAGAAAAGACGTTAGCTTTAGCTTGATGTTCGTGGAGATAAATAGTTAGCTAGCAATACATTTTTAAATACCCATGTATTCTTGCTACGTTACTGTGGCTACGCGCTGTACGGCGAAGACGCACAATTTCATCTAGTAGTGGCTAGCTTGACCATGTCCGTAAATACCGTTAACCAGCTAGATAGCCAATTGTAGTGTGTTTGCCTTAGCTAACTACTGTACATTTATGCGTGGCTAACATATTAGCTAACACAACGAAGTCTATACAGTACCTCAGGTATGTCATCTCAGACCCTCGCCGTATTTAGTTGAATAAGCATGGAAAAGGTGGATGTTTGGCTTGCTAGTTATGGTGTCGTAATTTGAAAAAGACTGTCTTCTTGACAACTGGAAGCATTTACCGTAGCTAGCCGAGCTATCAATATATAGTTTATATCATTGTTGCTTGTGCAGAATGTTAGCATGCCATGTTTCCATTAAGGCCAAACCGTAACATTCTCTGTAATTTATGGTCAAAACTTGTGTAGTGTTTCCCAACCTGGGGGGTCCGACTCCCAAAGGGGGGCGCCATTGTTCACTGCTGGATTGCCAAGCCTTCTTAATTTGAGGAGTGTAAAAAATAGAAAGATCTACTAATTTTTTTGGAATATTTTCTACATTCCTATAATTAAAAGGGATTTAATGATTCATTGTCAACAATAATTAATGTATACATATTAAGGAGCATTATTAAACATGAATCTTCACTGCTAATTCACTGTGATTGTTAGTTTTCTCTGACACCGTAGGTGTAAACACAACTGCCATTTGAACATTGTTCGCTACCTAACTAACGTGTAGCCTACCTGCATTTAAAAAACCTGGCTAAAAATAAAACAAATTTAATCAAAAAGCAAAAGATGGCTAAGTGCCAGGGAGAATGCAACTCTTCGTCTGTCTTAAAGAAAATGAAAACTTGCCTGGAAAATTATATTGATTTACAGTGGATATAA
>JACXGI010002210.1:13013-32459 GCA_016801175.1 Esox masquinongy
TTCTTGTGATGTAAAAGAATGAGACAAAGATAAATCATGTCAGAACTTTTTCCACCTTTAATGTGACCTATAACGTGAACAATTCAATTGAAAAACAAACTGAAATCTTTGAGGGGGAAAAATAAAAAATTCACAATAACCTGGTTGCATAAGTGTGCACACCCTTAAACTAATACTTTGTTGAAGCACCTTTTGATTTCATTACAGCACTCAGTCTTTTTGGGTAGGAGTCTATTAGCATGGCACATCTTGACGTGGCAATATTTGCCCACACTTCTTTGCAAAAGCGCTCCAAATCTGTCAGATTGCGAGGACATCTCCTGTGCACAGCCCTCTCCAGATCACCCCACAGATGTTCAATTGGATTCAGGTCTGGGCTCTGGCTGGGCCATTCCAAAACGTTAATCTTCTTCTGGTGAAGCCATGCTTTTGTGGATTTGGATGTGTGCTTTGGGTCGTTGTCATGCTGAAAGGTGAACTTCCTCTTCATCTTCAGCTTTCTAACGGATGCCTGAAGGTTTTGTGGCAAAATTGCCTGGTATTTGGAACTGTTCATAATTCCCTCCACCCTGACTAAGGCCCCGGTTCCAGCTGAAGAAAAACAGCCCCAAAGCATGATGCTGCCACCACCATGCTTCACAGTGGGTATGGTGTTCTTTGGGTGATGTGCAGTGTTGTTTTTGCGCCAAACATACCTTTTGGAATTATGGCCAAAAGTTCAACCTTGGTTTCATCAGACCATAACACATTTTCCCACGTGCTTTTGGGGGACTTGTTTTTGCAAACTTCAGCCGGGCTTGGATGTTTTTCTTTGTAAGAAAAGGCTTCCGTCTTGCCACCCTACCCCATAGCCCATTCATATGAAGAATACGAGAGATTGTTATCACATGTAGCACACAGCCAGTACTTGCCAGAAATTCCTGCAGTTCCTGTAATGTTGCTGTATGCCTCTTGGAAGCCTCCCTGACCAGTTTTCTTCTTGTCTTTTCATCAATTTTGGAGGGACGTCCAGTTCTTGGTAATGTCTCTGTTGTGCCAAATTTTCTCCACTTGATGATGACTGTCTTCACTGTGTTCCATGGTATATCTAATGCTTTGGAAATTCTTTTGTACCCTTCTCCTGACTGATATTTTTCAACAATGAGATCCTTCTGATGCTTTGGAAGCTTTCTGCGGACCATGGCTTTTGCTCTGAGATGCAACTAAGAAAATGTCGGGAAAATCCTACTTGAACAGCTGAACTTTATTTGTGATTAATCACAAATAAAGTTTATTTGTGAGTCAATAAATAAAGTTTATTTGTGAGAACAGCTGAACTTTAAACTTTATTTGTGAGTCACTTTAAATGATGGCAGGTGTGTAATGACTTCTATTTAACATGAGTTTGAATGTGATTGCACAGTTATGCAACCAGGTTATTGTAAGGTTTTTATTTTTCATTTTTCCCCCTTGAAGATTTCAGTTTGTTTTTCAATTGAATTGTTCACATTATAGGTCACATTAAAAGTGAAGAAAGTTCTGACATGATTTATCTTTGTCTCATTCTTTTACATCACAAAAACCTGGCATTTTAACAGGGGTGTGTAGACTTTTTATATCCACTGTATATTGATACAGTAGTTATTGTATCAATGTCATTCACGAATGGCTAATAAGCTGTTGAAATGGCCAGTGCCAAAAGCCATACAGTTCATAGATGCTGTTTGTGGTGGAGGTAAACTTAATAAGAAACGTTAC
Source organism: Esox masquinongy (assembly GCA_016801175.1). Classification (NCBI taxonomy): domain Eukaryota; kingdom Metazoa; phylum Chordata; class Actinopteri; order Esociformes; family Esocidae; genus Esox; species Esox masquinongy. The sequence goes on from JACXGI010002210.1 coordinate 14,751, forward strand.
TCAGTTTAACACAATGCTTAATGGCGTCTAGCGACATATCACTTCCTAATAAGCTTTTAAAACGGCCAGTGGCAAAAGTCATACGATTTATAGATACTATTTGTGGTGGAGGTAAACTTAATAAGAAACATAACTCAGTTTAACACAATGGTTAATGGTGTCTGACGAAATATTCAAACTCGGCGTGATGTTAATGCGTGACAAAATTATATAATGTCAAGAGGCTATACTGACACCTGGTAAGTGTACAGCTCTGTGGTGTAGTGGTTAATGAGACAGCCTTTCACGTGGGCGGCCTGGGTTTGGTTCTCGAGAGGGCAGCCACGATTAACACATTTTATTGCGGGCCGGCTGAACTAGGCTTGCCTGGTTTCTTGTTTTGTACACAGATATGTTTATTTTATGTCATGTAAAAACATGCATATGTATTGAATAAGGGTGTTTTATGTGTGTTTTGTGCAGTTGTAGTGCAGATCAACTGTTAATGCTGAAAATTTAAAAACTACTAACCATTTTAATTGATGGTCATATTTTCTGATGCCTTTGTCGAGCAAATGTCTTTATACACAAATCTGAAAGAACTGTTATCACACACACTGTTTCTGAGTCAAAATTAAGCAACCGCAATGTCTGCACATACATTTGCCATGTCCTGGGACCCAGCAATTAAATTTCCTGATGTCCTCTGAAGTGGACATCACTTACTGGTCTGTAAATGTGGGCCCATACATGTCACAAAGTTAAGTGCTATTGTCCCTTTAAGAGGACTTAAAGCTTTTCAATTATGTCACATGTTGGGGGTGTGGCTTTGTCAACAACTACTTGTTGTCTCTTGAAAATGGCTTCAATCTCAACAAGGACATTTTATGGCAAGGACAAAGGTAAGTGTCTAAAAAATGTTTTTGCATAATGTTTCTAGTAAGTAAATATGTCAGGAATATTTTAGTTTTCAGAGCAGTTTATTACTTTTTTTTACCTCAAACATGAGCTCTTTTATACATGTCCCCTTTAGTGGACGCTGGGATCTGCTAACCATGTTTTTCACCTTCTTTGCTCAATACTATAGGAGACAGATCATAGAAAGACCAACTCCAGGATTCAATGAAAGACGACTGCTTCCTCCAGTATCATTCAAAATAAAAGTTCTCTTTAAAAGTTCTCTTGATGGAAACTGATCAAGAGAACTGATGGAAACAATGAAATGAAAAGGTTAAAATAGACCGAAATAGTCGACGTGTCATAATCCCCATAAAACCTAGCGCAAAAATGCTATACTGGCTAGTTTCCGGTTCGTTTCGCACTTTCCCCATAAGGGATTTTAGAATCGCTTCAAATAAGGTCTGTGTTTCGTGTAGACTTACGCCACCTCGCTGTTCAGATAACCGTTTAAATCTTGTCAGAACAAGGTGATGAATGTTAACATATTTGCTTAAATTACCCTCACAAATGTGTACATGCTAATTAGCAACAAAGGATACCTAGCGAAAGACTACCATTCCCTAAAGTAAACCTCTCTAGGTAATTTCTAACCGTAGCTAACGTTGACCAGTGCGATCATTCTGAAATCAATGTGCTGTTGTGTTGAAATGAAGTGTTACATATCTTCCGTCCTCTTTCTATACTAGTCATTGCCATTAGCGAGCTAGCAGTGCAGTAACAAATACATTGTTTTGTTTTACTTATAGAAATATTACTAATAGTTAGCTTTAGTTTGTCAACGTTACTGTCAATTTCAGACCAGATGTAATTTTTATGGATGAGCATTAAAAGGGCAGAAGACCACTACAAGTGTGGACATTAGCAGATTTGCAGCAATAGTGAAGGTTAGAAGTTTATCCTGTGTTGGTCGGTGTAGCTAACAAGATACAAGAAAAAACACACAATTGATATATTATCAATAAACATATTATCCAGACTATTATCCATACTACCTTGGACACCATTATAATTTCTAATGCTGTCATTATTTACATTCTGAATATAATTGTGTTTACACATATAGCTTGTATTGTATGACCAGATCAAATTAGAGGTTTAGGATATTGTGTTAAATTGCCAAGCTCATAAATCTGGCCATGCAGCTGCACTGGCAATTTTTGAGCTGCACAACATCAGATGTACATGTATCAAAAGAACTCCCTTAGATGAACCTTGACTTCACCACACAGATTACTTTATTCTAGGCACACAACTCCAATACCATGACAAGTGATAGAAAAAGTCCAGGACCAAAGGGTCCTAGACTAGGAAAGTACAACAATTCATAAGGCCCATGTTCCAACTTTCACAACTGCCTTCCTTTTATATTCCCTGGTCAATGTGAGCACAACAGAGATTTCCAAACGTGGCTCCCCTCCCATGTGCTAATAAGGCATGCAAATGACGAACTATGCACTCTACGCTCAATATTGTATGGTTTACACTGCACCCAAGCATAAAGGGGAAACACCAAAAAATCAGTGGTTTTACACATAGCATGGGGTCCAACCCTTGCTTTACTCTATCCTGCCGACCCTTCGAAAGGGTCACTGTTTAGTTGTTGGGATAACGCAGGAAGTAAAACAGGCATGGACTGTGAATGGAAAAGGCCATCAACTTCTAACAATGTGCAGTCTGTGGAGATGTACATGGCTGATGACTATAACCCTCTGTCCAGAGAACCCACAGAGTATACTCTTCAGTGGTTGATGAACTGTCTCTATGGCAGGTTTGCAGGCATGGCAGGAATCCTTAAACCTGAGCAAGATCAACTGGTACCCTCCCTGTCTGTACCAGACATTCTTAAAAACCAAGGGAACCTGGGACCTGCAGGCATCCTGGCTGGCATAGTGATGTCTTTAGAAAAGCCGGAGGCTATGGCTAGCAGCACTGGGACAGTGCACTAACCCCTTATTGCACATCATGCGGAGTGGGAGGTTGACAGCCAGCAATTTAGGATTTGTGTTAGGGCGAAACAAATTACTTCACTGCTAAAAAGAGTCCTTGGCTCACAAGCGCTAGATGGGGTGTAAGACTGAATTGGGGCACAGACAAATGGATACTGGAAAGGATATGTCCAGTCAGGGCTGAAACAAAAAAGTAAAAAATGACTACTATAGCATACGAAAATTGTAATTATAGCCTGGTAAAATACATCAACAAAATAACATCAGTTTTGCAAGTAGTGCTGAACTAAAATAACTTCCCTGTAACGTCTAGTGCCAGCTGTAGTGGTATGCATCATTTCATAGGTGTGCTAGGTATTTTTCTTGTTGTAATCTGATTTCTCAACACAGCGAGTTAACTGGCACACATGGGAAATGATGCATACAAGCATAGGTAATGTTTGCATAACTAAGTTTTCCAAAACTCAAAACATGATAGCACGCTAGGATGTTCATGTTTATATACATGGCCTGGTGGAAAACCTAATTCCATACTGTACATTATGAATATCTTGTAAATAGTAGTTACCTAACATTTTACAACAGATGATACAAAATGCTGTTTGCAGCTAACATATAGGACTGTACCTTAACACATGACTCCAGCAATGCCTCTCCCTCGCCAAGGTAGAAAAACGATAAAAGATAAACACCTGCGTGAAGTTGGCCCCCCACCCAACGCAAAACTTCGGCAAAATAGGCTCAATCGTTTGTGCTGGTTTGTGCTGCTATCATTTTATAGATATTAAAGAACATTTTATAGGTCATTCTGACGTCACTCAGCCCCCCAACATCCTCTGAAATCAACGAAAATTGTCTTGTTTGTGCTTCGTTTGTGCCGGTTTGTGCCGTTAAAATTTTCTTTTGTGCTGCTTCGGTATTTTATGTATTAGACATTTAATTATTGGTGATGACATCACTCAGCCCCCCGACATGCACCAAATTGAGTCAAAATAGGCTCATTAGTTTGTGCTCGTTTGTGCCGTTAAAATTTTCGTTTGTGCTGCTGTAATTTTTTAGATATTAAAGAATATTTTATAGGTCATTCTGAGGTCACTCAGCCTCCCAAACATCCTCCAAAATCAACGAAAATAGTCTCCTCAAATTAGGCTCAATCATGTGTGCTCCGTTTGTGCCGCTGAAAGGTTTGTTTGTGCTGCTACAGTTTTAGGTACATAGCTACATTCCCACTGGATAGCGCACTGGCTTTACTCTCTTTCCACTATAGCTCTGTCACTATCGGTAAAGCTGTCGCAAAAACAAACCTTTATCGGCACAAAAGGAGCACAAATGATTAAGCCTATTTTGAGTGAATTTGACCTATGAAATATTATTTAATATCTAAAAAATGATAGCAGCACAAACATTTTTACGGCACGAACCAGCACGAACGATTAAGCCTATTTTGCCTTAGTTTTGCGCTGGATGGGGGACCATCTTTACACAGGTAAAATAAGTTTAATCGCTTCTGCTCCAGTTTTGCTGCTGTCATTTTATAATAAAAAATATTTTATAGATATCTCCGAGGTCACTCAGCCCCCCAAATCCCCCAAATTCACCCATAAAAGTATTGTTTGTTTGTGCTTCGTTTGTGCTGGTTTGTGCCACTATAAGTTTCGTTTGTGCTGCTTCGGTGTTTTAAATATTAGACACTTAATTATAGGGTATGGTGTCACCAGCCCCCCAACATCCTCCAAAATCAGTCAAAATAGTCTCATTTGTTTCGTTGATCAATCGTTCGTTGATTTCAGAGGATGTTGGGGGGCTGAGTGACCTCAGAATGACCTATAAAATATTCTTTAATATCTATAAAATGATAGCAGCACAAACGAAAATTTTAACGGCACAAACCAGCACAAACGGAGCACAAACGATTGAGCCTATTTTGCCGATGTTTTGTGTTGGGTGGTGGGCCAACTTCATGCAGGTAAGATAAACTTGTGCTCAGCCAATCAATTATTAAAATGAAACTACAAAGGCTGATTTGGAGAAAGAAAGCTCAACTATCAAACTATATTCTTGCTGTTTAGATTCTTCTCTGTGGGAAACATGGACGGTTTTCCAGCTACCACAGACGGCACTTGGTGATGACGTCGAACGTGAGTGTAGTTCTTTGAGATAGCCACATTAGCGGCTAATTAGCTTTCTGTCGTTTTTGGCTAATGTTAGGTAAATATATTGATAATTCACCTTGGCATATATATTCACTCGGTTATCAAAACGGCGAGGTGGTGAAATCCTACACAAAACACAGACCTTATTTGAACTGGATCTAAAAATCCACTATGGGAAAAATGAATGGGGAAAATGCCAAAAGAACTGGAAACTAGCCAGTTTAGCATTTTGGCAATAAGTTTTATGGGGATTATGAGTCTTACTATTTCAGTCAATAAGACAATAGGTTCAAAATGTAAAAAAAAGGTTTGCAGTTTTTAAAATGTATATTTTACTGTCCCCACAACAGTTTTTGTAACATTTTGCTATAACCAGGTCCCAGTGTTCACTACTACTTAAGAATGAAAATATTAATGTATACAGCCCTGGAAAAAATTAAGAGACCACTCCTACTTTTTCTTACATCAGCATCTCTACATGTATGGCAGCCATTCCAGTGCCTGTTAAATTCCAACACAGGCACACCTCATTTTACTTAATGAGGTACTGATTAGGTGATTACCTGAACCAAATCTAATGGAACGAGGAAAAGTATAAAAACCACTGCTGTAGTCATCACTATCCTCTTGCAATAGGACCAGCTGGATGGCAAAAACAGTGCAAGTAGTACCACAAAGGTAATTTGAATAAAAAAATAACTATTCAGCATGACAAAAGAGTTGAAAAGAAAAGCTTTGAGTGAGGAAAAGGGTTCGATTCTGGCTTTACTGGCAGAGGAATACAGTGAGCGTCAGGTTGCTTCCATCCTGAAAATTTCAAAGACAGCGGTTCATAAGAACAAGGTCAAGGAACAGACATTGAGGACAACAAAGCTACAGACTGGCAGAGGGCGAAAGCGACTGTCCACTGACCGAGATATCCGTCAACTCATTCGAATATCACTCAACAACCGTAGGATGACATCAAGTGACCTACAAAAAAAAGTGCCCGACTGCAGCTGGGGTGGAGTGCACGGCGAGGACGGTTCGAAACAGGCTCCTAGGGGAAGGGCTGAAGTCGTGCAAAGCTAGAAAAAAGCCCTTCATCAATGAGAAGCAAAGAAGGGCCAGGCTGAAGTTTGCAAAAGACCATAAGGACTGGACCGTAGTGGAATGGAGTAAGGTCATCATCTCTGACGAGTCAAATTTTCAGCTTTTCCCAACACCTAGTTGTCTAATGGTTAGACGGAGACCTGGAGAGGCCTACTAGCCAAAGTGTCTCGTACCCACTGTGAAATTTGGTGGAGGATCGGTGATGATCTGGGGATGCTTCAGCAAGGCTGGAATCGGGCAGATTTGTCTTTGTGAAGGACGCATGAATCAAGCCAAGTACAAGGTTATCCTGGAAGAACATCTGATTCCTTCTGCTCTGACAATGTCCCCCAACCCTGAGAATTGTTTTTTCCAGCAGGACAATGCTCCATGCCACACAGCCAGGTCAATCAAGGTGTGGATGGAGGACCACCAGATCAAGACCCTGTCATGGCCAGCCCAATCTCCAGACCCGAACCCCATTGAAAACCTCTGGAATTTGATCAAGAGGAAGATGGACGGTCACAAGCCATCAAACAAAGCCGAGCTACTTGAATTTTTGTGCCAGGAGTGGCATAAAGTCACCCAACAGCAATGTGACTAATTGGTGGAGGGCATGCTAAGATGCATGAAAGCTGTGATTTAAAAATCAGGGTTATTCCACCAAATATTGATTTCTGAACTCTTCCTAAGTTAAAACATTAGTATTTTGTTGGTGAAAAATTAATATGAATTTGCTTTCTTTGCATTATTTGAGGTCTGAAAACAATGGCATCTTTTTTTGGTTATTCTGACCAGTTGTTATTTTCTACAAATAAATACTCTAAATGACAATATTTTTATTTGGAATTTGGGAGTAATGTTGTCTGTTCATTTTACTCAAACACATACCTATGAATAGTAAAACCAGAGAAACTGATAATTTTGCAGTGGTCTCTTAATTTTTTCCAGAGCTGTATATTGTTTTTTTTTTTTTTCTTTGCACCATGTCATCCCAAACACCTATAAAATGTAACAAAAAAATAACATTTCTAACACTCATTTTTGCTGGGTCTCAGGAAAGTTGAATGATGTTCCCACATAAAGCTTTTCTCTCAGACAATGTTTCACCAAGTACAAACAATGTATGTTTTGTGTTGGCCTTGGTCTCCCAAATGTATTTTTTGGTGTCAAACTTGAAATGACGCACCTTTAATTCATCAAAAATAATTTGTTGATTAATTCAATCAGCTTTGTTAGTTTAGGATTAAAGCATAAAACGTGAAATGTCTAGGAGTCTCGAGAAGCAGTTTGGGAAATCCTGGTGTAGCTAAAGTGTTTAAAGAGTTAGGTTGCCTTTGCTCAGATACAAGAGACTTTAAATAGGCAACAGTTGAAGGGGTTAAAGTGAGAGACAACTGTTGAAAGTACACACAGCTTTTGTGAAAGTCTTTCAACCTTGATCCCTTCAACACCTGAAATAAGATCTTCAATTAACACTTAGATGCGCTAGCAATGCACCTTGTTAACAGGATCAAAAAAGTAAAGAACAGTTAACGATCTGAAGTAAAGTCTCAGAGGAAGTGGTGATCTTTCACTTTGTGTGCAAATTGTGCACAGAAATCAAGTTTTCAAATTAACAAAAGTACATAGGGTAATTGTTAAATTACACTTTTAAAACATTGGAGTGATATCGAGAAGCAATTTTGTTTTGTGTGGAAGTGGCGCAATTTTAAGCTGAGAAAAAAGAATGTTAAGCACCTGAAGCTGTGCCCATGAACTGCTCTGTGAGCAAGTGATTTCTGACGCGTAAGTCTGATCACTTAAGCTGCGTTTCCACCAAAAATACCTGGAACTTTGAGTCCCAGGAACTAAAGGGTTCCTTCAGCCCATTGTTGTATGCGTTTCCACCGCGGTCTAAAGACCCGCGAAGATTAGGCAAATTAGTCTGCTGACGTACAGTGAGGGGAAAAAAGTATTTGATCCCTTGCTGATTTTGTATGTTTGCCCACTGAGAAAGAAATGTTCAGTCTATAATTTTAATGGTAGGTTTATTTGAACAGTGAGAGACAGAATAACAACAAAAAAATCCAGAAAAACGCATGTCAAAAATGTTATAAATTGATTTGCATTTTAATGAGTGAAATAAGTATTTGATCCCCTCTCAGTCAGAAAGATTTCTCGCTCCCAAGTGTCTTTTATACAGGTAACGAGCTGAGATTAGGAGCACACTCTTAAAGGGAGTGCTCCTAATCTCATCTTGTTACCTGTATAAAAGACCTGTCCACAGAAGAAATCAATCAATCAGATTCCAAACTCTCCACCATGGCCATGACCAAACAGGTGTCCAAGGATGTCAGGGACAAGATCGTAGACCTAGACAAGGCCTTGAATGGGCTACAAGACCATCACCAAGCAGCTTGGTGAGAAGGTGACAACAGTTGGTGCGATTATTCGCAAATGGAAGATACACAAAAGAACTGTCAATCTCCCTCAGTCTGGGGCTCCATGCAAGATCTCACCTCGTGGAGTTGCAATGATTATGAGAACGGTGAGGAATCAGCCCAGAACTACACGGGAGGATCTTGTCAATGATCTCAAGGCAGCTGGGACCATAGTCACCAAGAAAACAATTGGTAACACACTACGCCGTGAAGGACTGAAAACCTGCAGCGCCCGCAAGGTCCCCCTGCTCAAGAAAGCACATGTACAGGCCTGTCTGAAGTTTGCCATTGAACATCTGAATGATTCAGAGGAGAACTGGGTGAATGTGTTGTGGTCAGATGAGACCAAAATCGAGCTCTTTGGCATCAACTCAATTTGCCGTGTTTGGAGGGGGAGGAATGCTGCCTATGACCCCAAGAACACCATCCCCACCGTCAAAGATGGAGGTGGAAACATTATGTTTTGGGGGTGTTTTTCTGCTAAGGGGACAGGACAACTTCACCGCATCAAAGGGACGATGGACGGGGCCATGTACCGTCAAATCTTGGGTGAGAACCTCCTTCCCTCAACCAGGGCATTGAAAATGGGTCGTGGATGGGTATTCCAGCATGATAATGACCCAAAACACATGGCCAAGGCAACAGAGGAGTGGCTCAAGAAGAAGCACATTAAGGTCCTGGAGTGGCCTAGCCAGTCTCCAGACCTTAATCCCATAGAAAATCTGTGGAGGGAGCTGAAGGTTCGAGTTGCCAAACGTCAACCTTGAAACCTTAATGACTTGGAGAAGATCTGCAAGGAGGAGTGGGACAAAATCCTTCCTGAGATGTGTGCAAACCTGGTGGCCAACTACAAGAAATGTCTGACCTCTGTGATTGCCAACAAGGGTTTTGCCACCAAGTACTAAGTCATGTTTTGCAGAGGGGTCGAATACTTATTTCACTCATTAAAATTCAAATCAATTTATACAATTTTTACATGTTTTTCTGGATTTTTTTGTTGTTATTATGTCTCTCACTGTTCAAATAAACCTACCATTAAAATTATAGACTGATCATTTTTTGTCAGTGGGCAAATGTACAAAATCAGCTGGGGATGAAATACTTTTTCCCCTCACTGTATGTTCTTACTCTGACGTATGCACCATGCGCTATACAAAGCGACGGACAGGCATCTTTGTTATTAGTGCGACACTGCAACATCACAGCAACCATGGAGGAGATTCAAGTTGTGTTGCTGTTGATCATGATTTATTAGTTTGCAAATGTGGTCATTGAGTCAACGGTGGAAAAGAGATGAGCAGTAGTAGCAAAGCGGATTCAAAATGCCCGAAATGCCTGATGTAAAGCAAGTGAACGGATTTTACGAGTTATCGCAGAGATTGACCATGACATGACTGAGACGGATTCGCGCCATCGCGCACAAAGAACAAGAATGGTAAGATTTTAGTAGGCCTATATACGTTTAAGTAAATCACAATTGGAAATAATGTTATTGTAAACTACATCGACTTATTTTTGGCACCTTTTTGTGTGTGTTTGAGATATGCGAGTACTACAGAATGCGTCGTGTTTCGCCATCCATTTGGGTACACAATAGAACAGTGGAGTGGTGGAAAACCGTGGTTCCAACTTTCACCGAGGCACAGTGGATAAAGAATTTCTGTATGTCTAAGGACACATTTCTGTACCTGTGCCGTAGATTGCAACCAGAACTGGGGAGACGTGACACAAACTGCCGCTGTTGTGTACCCATTAAAAAAAGTATCGCCATTGCACTGTGGAAACTTGCAACCAACTCAGAGTACAGGAGCATCTCTAATTTGTTTGGAGTCGGCATTACTACGATGTGTCATTGTGTAAACAATTTCTGCTCCTCTATTGAGAAGGTACTCATGGCAGAAGTTGTTCAGTGTCCAAACAGTGAGAAGTTAAAGGAAATGGTGACATATTTTGAGCGCAGATGGGGGTTGCCATAGTGTGTAGGTGCAAGTGATGGATCACACATCCCCATTCTGGGACCAGAGGGATACCACACCGAGTATTTCAACCGCAAGGGCTGGCATTTGATCATCCTGCAGGCTGTTGTGGATGGAAGAGGTCTCTTTTGGAATATTTTTACTGGAGCAGCAGGGAGCCTGCATGTTGTGAGAGTGCTGCGCTTGTCAGGGTTGTGGGGCCTAGTGGATATGGGTTTGCTACTCCCTGATAAAACAAAGAACATTTGTGGACATGATGACGGGGACCATGTCCTTGGTGACGCAGCCTATCCTTTGAAAAGCTGGCTAATGAAACCTTTCACAGACAATGGACGGTTGACATCCCAACAACTTGTGTACAACCACAAAACAAGGAGAGCCAGGGTGGTAGTTGAGAACGCTTTTGGCAGACAGAATGGCAGATTGAGGTGCTTGTTAAAACTAATTGACTGCAACATACACAAGGTGAAATCCATGGTGATAGCATGTTGTGTTCTGCATAACCTCTGTGAAATGAATGGTGATGAGTACAGAGAAGAATGGGGTGTCACTGCATTAAACCAGCCTGACTGGGCACTGCCATCCACTGTAGAGGCCGAGGGGCTAGACGCACGTACAGGTCTAATGAGGTTTCTGAACACATTGTGAAGTGAAACATTATTTTAAAAACTTAAATGATTACCATTTCTCAATTTAATGTCTTGTAAACAGTTTAAAGATTTGGAAAGTCTACAATAGAAGAATCAATGATTAAAACTACCAACTACTGCGTAACCCATTTTTCAGTCTGTATACACCTGTTGTAGATCATTTTTGTTTATCTGGTGTGATTTAATAAATATTTCATTAATAAGCGAGACAATGTGTGGGCATTCTTCTGTTTTCAGATATACACAAACAGCCACCATACACACATTTGGTTTCACAACTATTTATCTCCAAAAATGTAGGTGCATTATACAAATGGGCAAAAAGCAGGTATAAATAACAATTAGGAGGGGTTAGGGGCACTCTAGTCCAGTGGTGGGGCAGTGTGGCTGTTTCTTTGGCTCAGCGACTGGGCAAGCTGGCCAAGAACAGACAGAAACCTGCCTTCAAACTCTCTGGACCTGCCTGCTTTCTTCAGCCTCAGACTCAAGGAATGCCAATTTTCGCATCCTCATCGCTCTTTCCACGACTCTTTCCTCGGCCAGGCTCTCAAGTAACAGCTGCATATACTGTTCCCGCTGCTCCTGTCCATGTTGCAGGACGGCCCGATTAGCGTCGTTCATGTCCCTCAGTGTGTCAAGGAAGCCCGTGTCTCTCTTTTCCTCTTCCCTAAGAGGAAAAATAGCACCGAAACACACCTCAATAAATGAATACATAAGCACGGTTTTAAGTAGCATCCAGATATGAAGTGGTATATTCAGGTTTCCCACAGATTGTCTTGATTAAAATGATGCCCTACTTTCAAAAATATACATTTTGAAATATGGTATGAATTACAAGCAGGTCTGCACATCTAGCCTTTTTCCATAGGATAACAGTGGAGGAGCAAGTTCAGAAAAATGAATTGGTATTTCTAAAGTTTTAAAGGCTAACTGTAGATGACAATGAATTTTAATGAGAACTGTAAATAGCAGTTCTGTAAAGATACATATATGACATATGTATGATTTATTGTATGACTTCTTTGTCCTCATACTAGTGGGGCTGTATGAATAGCAGTAGTGGGCTTTTGTTTTTGATTCAGAACACGTTCTGAAGACGAGTTGGTGCTCAATACAGTTGATAGGAAGAGCCAGGGTGAAAAAACACCTACAATAAGGCCTGTTTTTCCCCGATTCCTCTAAAACTAAAACGCGTAGCTTGGATATAAGGTCATATTAACACAGCCAAAGCTACAACACAGCTAAAGCAAAAACATTAGTTTTTCTTTCATTTGTGAATGACATTGATACAGTAACTATCAGTTAGTGATGGGAAGTTTGACTCTTTCTACTGACACGGATCTTGTGGAGTCGTTCAGTTAAAAAGTTTGATTCTTTCGAGTCATTTCATTCATTAGCGTCAGTAATGCCTACAGCATTAAAACTATATTAATAATTATGGTCTGCGTTCAATTATCAGTTATAAACATGTCTTTATGATGTTCCTGTCTTGATCTATTTTTCTCTGCAAATGCACATAGAAGTGGATCGGAGAACTGAGCTGGAGGACCTAGGGAGTTACTTTTGTTTCAATAAAAACAAACAAAAGTATTAGTATTGCAAACTAAATAATTAATATTAATAGCAAAACATCAACTAAAAAGTACTGAGATCAAAAATATATATATTGCAAATAAAATCTTTTGAAATGCGAAAACAAATTTATTAAAAATGAATGCAAATAATTATTTGAGAGGAAATTTTTTCTTGATAATGCAATTGCGTTATAACAATTGCCTTTGCCTGCAGTTTTTTTTTTTTCGATCTTTGGTTACGTTACCCTGGATTTTGCTCTCGATTTCTTTTTTTGCGGTTTAGAGTTTTTTACACAAATTTCACAGTGGGCGGGTTTAAGAGAGGAAATGCATCTCCATTGGTCAACCAGACTTGGCAACACCGACAACTTCAGTTCGTTTACACTGTAGGCTTGTTGCATTAATAAGTAGACAGGCTATCATGTATGGAACTTAATTTGGGTTTCTGCGAGTAAAAAATATACACCCCATCATGCTTTGTGATACAAATTGCTAGTCGTTTATTTGTTACTCTATGAAGTTGCTTTATCAAATTCCATATATAAGAAGTGTCAATTGTATTCACTGAACAATCTCGTGCACCTATGTTAGATATCTAACAGGCTAAGATGGAGCTGGCTAGAAAGCTGATACATACAAATGACATTGTGTTATAATTTAGCTAGTTAGCTGTGGAACAGAACTAACCCAAAATCATAATATAAACATAGCTATGCAGCATGGCCAGTATGCATTAATTTGTATTATACAACATTCGCCAAGTAAATCTGTGGTAAAACAGCTTACAAAACATGGGCATATACTGAGTCTTGAAATAACAGTGCTTTATTAGTTGATTGATTTGTCATGCCATGGCAACCAATCTGCACTAACCTTTACACTATATTCAAATGTTACATTCAAACTCATTATTAATGTTACATTCACACACACAAGGTAATTCCTACAGTATACCTGGAGATCTACAATTGAGACTTTCCTACAGGCAACACATTTCTTATGTTCAAGAAAAAGGCTACAAAGTGTTCAAATAGGCTTCCTCAATAATAGTTTCCAATGCTTATGTATTTAAACAAGAAAGGCTCATTGAGATTAAAAATCTGTTTTTAAGGAGAATATCTTGCCAAGATAGGCAGCAGTAGGGTTAAGGTGTTAACAAAAGGGAATGTCCATTTGACACAGTTCAGTGATAATAGATCATTCTGCCCACCCCTTCCTCATCAATGAAGTTAGAAATATACTATACATAATAATATTGGAAACAAAGTTCTTCCTGCTGCTGAGTTTTTCCACAGCCATGGAGCCAAAACCACATGATAAAAGAACACAAATTATTTTAAAAGGGTACAATGGAAGTGGAAACCTAAAACAGAGGGTCAATGTAAAACCAATACTGTTTAACTGTTCACATCAACAGTGTGCTGCAATTTGTAGTCATTTTGAGTAGTTGAATGACTTGTCATAACACAGGAACAGATGTCCATTTTCTGTCCATCAAAATTAGTCCACACTTTGACAGGTTGATGAATCAGGATACAACTCATAATCCTAAACCAAAGTATGCATTCATACAGTCCCTCTCTGAAGGTAGTAATACAGACCATTTGGAAAAGGGGGCTCAGGGCAACACATTTGTTTTTGCCATTTTGTTGCAAATCTAGCCCTCGCTTCTTCACATACGAGAGCATCTTCACCTGGCTGATGGAAGGCAGCTTGTCCAGCAGCATCTGAAATACAGAAAGGTATCTGTTGGAGAATTTGCTGGGGTTGCCTGCACATAGCAATGGCGTTAATTTAAATAAATATAAATGTAATAGATGTTAACTCTACCATGCTACTTGTATATCACTTTTGACTTTAACTACTGGGCTAGACATAGAGGTGGTTGAGAGAGCACACATCCAATTTTGCCATTTCTTCACCAAGGTGTTTTACTGTATCCTCCTAATGTATAAAAAGATATGCGTTTAAGCAGTGACAGGAGGGACTTCCTCCTGTCAAATTATACTTGAAAAGGAATGCAAGGAAGTGTACAAGTGCAGTTTGTTTTGGAAAAAGGGTGAAGAATTGGGACCCATCTAACACATTAATATTACTTAATATTATGCTGCCTATGATAAACTAGACACAATCCACAATGATTCTGGCACCTCCACTTCCTACCTATCCAAGTAATAGTAGACTTAACTAATAGGGAATATCTAGACCACTTGTATCATCGGTTATAGATAAACTCAGTGAGGATGAGATACATGTGGTATGTGAACATTACTTCCACTGCTGCCTGTCACCACTCTCCTCCACTCCACCCACCTGTTTAGCTCATCTGGACCTCCTAAACAGACAGACAATAGAACCCTAAATAGCTAGTTATTTAATTGTTCCAACTGTTACAAGGCACAAAACAATTTGCCGTAGCTTTTTCCTGGTGTCCTCCTTGTTATGAAGGTAGCTAGCTAGCCAGTGCCATTATGGCTGGTTGGCTAGCTACTAACTATTGAACCTTTTCTTATCCGAAATGAAAAAATGCTCACATATAAACATTTATTAGGCAAATATATCTGGGCAAGGTTGTTTAGTCAACATACTGTTGCGCTTATTTCACATGCATCCACTCAAACATAGTTCCATGCACGATAGCCTGTCTACCTATTAATGTAGCAAACCAACAATGTATATGGGCTGTCTGGTTGACCAATGGAGATGCATTTCCTCTCTTAAACCCGCCCACTGTGAAATTTGTGTCAAAAACTCGCAACCGCAAAAAAATAAATCGAGACCAAAATCCAGGGTAACGTAACCAAAGATAGAAAAAAACTGCAGTCAAAAGCATAATTGTTTTAACCCAATCGGTTTATCAAGAAAAAATATTCCCTCTCAAAGAATTATTTGCATTAATTTTCAATCAATTTGTTTTCATATTTCAAAAGATTTTATTTGCAATATATATATTTTTGATCGCTATACATTTTAGTTGATGTTTTGCTTTCAATATTAATAATTTTCTTTGCAATACTAATACTTTTGTTTGTTCTTATTGAAACAAAAGTAACTCCATAAGGACCGGGTATGAAGCATGTGATCATGTTGTAGTAATCCGCTGTCAAACGTTCGAATGAACGATACAATTGAACGAGTCACTAGAAAAAAAGGACTTGTGAGTCCTGAGTCACTAAAAAGATTCATTCAAAACGAACAAGTCGTTCACGAACTGCACAACACTAATATCAGTATAGGTGACGATAACTGACTTTTTCGTCAAGTGAAAAGATGAGAGAATCGTGGAAACCCCTACTCTTTTACTGCCCAAAGGGTTTTTATCTAGCCTATATTACCCCAAAAATCATGCACAGATGCGTACTTCGAAAATCCACCAGAAATAGTCACAATATGAACAGTTTTAAAATGTGCATGATGTAAACATTAGAGTGAACATTTCTATGAGCATATTAAGTCATTCAGCTCAATCAGCAATAATCATTTAACACAAACAGTGTTTTTAGTGTTAAACAATTAGAATATATGATATCAATAATCAAAAAAGCAGCTCAGTATGTGATAGAAATGCATTTTTCTTAAATTTCATATGGGTTTCATTGACTTAACTGAAGTTTTATTTTTTCATTTTATATTCGAGGGCATCCAGGGAAAAGAGAGCTATTCATAGATTTTTATGTATACATTACATTACTTGTAATGTATGTAATGTAATGTACATAATGTATTGCGACAGAAGTGCAACTCGAGAACTTAAATTTGCGATCTTGTTTCTGAGGTAGCCTCTGCAGGTTTTACGTTAGCCAGCAAATGCCGTCTTTTCGCCGGTATCAGGTGTAGATGTCCGGCAGATGAAAATATCAACGGCCAAAATGTCCGTTGGGATACAGTGGATATAAAAAGTCTACACATCCCTGTTAAAATGCCAGGTTTTTGTGATGTAAAAGAATGAGACAGATAAATCATGTCAGAACTTTTTCCACTTTTAATGTGACCTATAATGTGGACAATTCAATTGAAAAACAAACTGAAAGTTTTGAGGGGGAAAAATTAAAAATAAAAACCTTACAATAACCTGGTTGCATAAGTGTGCACACCCTCTTATAACTGGGGATGTGGCTGTGTTCAGAGTTAACCAATCACATTCAAACTCATGTTAAATAGAAGTCATTACACACCTGCCATCATTTAAAGTGACTCTGATTAATCACAAATAAAGTTCAACTGTTCTAGTAGGATTTTCCTGACATTTTCTCAGTTGCATCTCAGAGCAAAAGCCATGGTCTGCAGAGAGCTTCCAAAGCATCAGAGGGATCTCATTGTTGAAAGATATCAGTCAGGAGAAGGTTACAAAAGAATTTCCAAAGCATTAGATATACCTTGGAACACGGTGAAGACAGTCATCATCAAGTGGAGAAAATATGGCACAACAGAGACATTGCCAAGAACTGGACGTCCCTCCAAAATTGATGAAAAGACGAGACGAAAACTGGTCAGGGAGGCTTCCAAGAGGCCTACAGCAACATTAAAGGAACTGCAGGAATTTCTGGCAAGTACTGGCTGTGTGCTACATGTGACAACAATCTCCCGTATTCTTCATACGAATGGGCTATGGGGTAGGGTGGCAAGATGGAAGCCTTTTCTTACAAAGAAAAACATCCAAGCCCGGCTGAAGTTTGCAAAAACAAACATCAAGTCCCCCAAAAACATGTGGGAAAATGTGTTATGGTCTGATGAAACCAAGGTTGAACTTTGTGGCCATAATTTCAAAAGGTACGTTTGGTGCAAAAACAACACTGCACATCACCCAAAGAACACCATACCCACAGTGAAGCATGGTGGTGGCAGCATCATGTTTGGGGCTGTTTTTCTTCAGCTGGAACCGGGGCCTTAGTCAAGGTGGAGGGAATTATGAACAGTTCCAAATATCAGGCAATTTTGGCACAAAACCTTCAGGCGTCCGTTAGAAAGCTGAAGATA
>JACXGI010002210.1:32559-77268 GCA_016801175.1 Esox masquinongy
TGTGCACAGGAGATGTCCTCGCAATCTGACAGATTTGGAGCGCTTTTGCAAAGAAGAGTGGGCAAATATTGCCACATCAAGATGTGCCATGCTAATAGACTCCTACCCAAAAAGACTGAGTGCTGTAATAAAATCAAAAGGTGCTTCAACAAAGTATTAGTTTAAGGGTGTGCACACTTATGCAACCAGGTTATTGTGATTTTTTTATTTTTCCGCCTCAAAGATTTCAGTTTGTTTTTCAACTGAATTGTTCACGTTATAGGTCACATTAAAGGTGAAAAAAGTTCTGACATGATTTATCTTTGTCTCATTCTTTTACATCACAAGAACCTGGCATTTTAACAGGGGTGTGTAGACTTTTTATATCCACTGTATATGCTAAATGAATAAATAAATAGATTAATAGCATATTAAATAGCCTAATATTATGTGACCTATATGATCTGTTGCCAAGAAAACAGCGAGCCTCTGCTCTCTCTTACAGTAATGCTACGTGCACACGGTCCACTCGTTCAACTCACAAATCGTTCAATCTCTGGCGAGCTGTCGCTGAGCTTTCCCTAGTGTACACACTGCCCGCTCGGGCGGGGTGTATCTTCCTCATTTTTAAGACATTACTGAGTGTTTGGTCATGTGACTAAGCATGGTGTCAGATTCCAAAACTGCACGCTCCCGCAGCAGCTCCAGCATATGTCTCCGAAATGTCGAAGGCGCAGCAGACATCCCCGGGCTGAACTGAAAAAACAAAAAACTATGGTGCAGGTGAGGCCAGTAAGACCACAGAAAAGCGTTGTTATTTGAAATAGCCTTCCTTACAAAACGTGTTTCAATGTTTAATATGCAATGGACAACATATAGTTATCCTTACATTTTAATGCACATTATCTAATTAGGAAGTATGGTTGGAAATAACAAAATTCGACTTACAATATTAGTCAAAATTTTTTACACATGCTTGTGTTTTTTCCTTTGGCCGATCAGATGCAACAAATAAGCGACTGAAACGCGTTTGTTTATTAAATAATAGGCTAATCCTTCTCCTTCTCTCCTTCATGTTGCGCTCATCTTGCCCTTTTCCCCAAATTTAGCTCTCTGTAGACGGTGATGGCACCAGACGACATGGTGCCGGAGCATGCCAAGCAGCACAAGCTCAAGCAGGACAAGGCGAAGAAGTGTCAGAGCACCATTAGGCCTGATGGAGACTGTGAGCCAGATGGATCTTTTGTCTTTGAGGCTCACGAAGCATGGAAGGACTTCCACAACTCTCTGCGCCAGTTCTACGAAGTAGGGGAGCTCTGTGATGTCACACTGAAGGTAGGCAGTGTATGGTTTAGTGTGGTGCTGTCTCAATACTCGCAGATACTCTAGTATTGTGGCAGGAAAGGTTCAGCATATTGATGCAAATTAGTTTGAATCTCTGCAAGCAATGGACCTTGTCTCTCTTAAATCTTTTAAAATGTTTGTTTTGTTTGTGACATGAGGAGCCCAGAAAAACTTGGAAAATGAATGATGTTTTTGCTTCCTTTCTGTACTCTGTTCTCACCGTGTGCAGGTGGGCAGCAGACTGATACCATGCCACAAGCTGGTACTGGCCTGTGTAATTCCCTACTTCAGGGCAATGTTCCTGTCTGAGATGTCTGAGGCCAAACAGAACTTGATCGAGATCAAGGACTTTGATGGAGACGCCATCCATGATCTGGTGCGGTTCGCCTACTCCTCCAGGCTGACTCTGACAGTGGACAACGTGCAGCCTCTCCTCTACGCGGCCTGCATACTGCAGGTAGAGCTGGTAGCCAGGGCTTGCTGTGAGTACATGAAGGCCCACTTCCACCCCTCCAACTGCCTTGCTGTCCGCACCTTCGCCGAGAGCCACAACCGCGTCGACCTGATGGACATGGCGGACCGCTATGCGTGTGAGAACTTCCGGGAGGTGGTGGACTGCGAGGACTTCCCGTGTGTGTCAGCTCAGCACCTGAGAACCCTACTGTCCTCCAACGACCTGAACATCCACTCGGAGACGCAGGTGTACAACGCTGCTGTCAAGTGGCTGAAAGCCAACCCCCAGCACCATGAGGCCTGGCTGGACCACATCATGTCTCAGGTAAGTGGACCCGTTTTGTGTTTCTGTGTGTACGCTGCCTTTATGTTGCGTCTGTGGTTCTGTTTGGAGCTATTGCGTTACCATTTGCTTTGGTTTACTAGGATCCCCAGTCACTTTCACATTTGTACTCATGAGCTCCACATAAAACATCTAACACATGACATAGTACAGAACATTTGTAAACTAGACAACATACTATTGATGAAGTTACTTTCTATAAAAATGTTAACAAATTAATTATCATAATATTTATATATATATATATATATATAATATTATTATTATATAATATGTATATATTCTTACATTACAGTTAGAGTACCATTACTCAGTTGTAGGTTTATGGGTTGTGCAGTACGTCCAGGATTCTGCAGTGGAGTGCCTTGCAAAATCAATTCTTGCATAATATGTTCATAGCGTATTGACCTTATTCTTTGTCTGTGTGGTACAGGTGCGTCTCCCTCTGCTTCCTGTGGACTTCCTCACAGGAACAGTAGCCAAGGAGGAGATGATCAAAGCGAACTTAAACTGCCGAGACCTACTGGACGAGGCCCGGAACTATCACCTGCACCTCAGCAACAAGGTGGTCCCGGACTTCCAATACTCTTTCAGAACCATGCCCAGGAAACACACTGCTGGTAACAAAAGACTTGTGACCTGTACATTTTTTCTAATTGTGGAAATAATTGTCAGAAATTGCCTTTTGTCAAACCAGGAAGTTATTTTGCCATTGTTACAGCTTCCATTATGCTTTGCGTCAGTCGACGAGGCGCGTCTGAGCTTAGTCTACACAGTAATAAAAGAACAATGGCAGAAAACAAGACATTCATTCAAAACGCAACCGCATTGCACGCTAACACTGGAATGTTACCAGTTAAAATACTGTTGATGTAAAAACGTTAGCAGACCCAAAAATCTGTTTTTGCTTTCCTTTTTGTTGTTTGCTTGTGTACTTGTGGATTTGCATCAATATGTATATTATTCAGGGTTTACATTGGCTGGCTAATGCCGGCTTTTTGCCAGTATCAGGTGTAGTTGTCCGGCAGATAAAAATATCAACGGCCAAAATGTCCGGTGGGAAATATGCCAAATGAATAAATAAATAGATTAATAGCATATTAAATAGCCTAATGTTGTGTGACCTATGTGATCTGTTGCCAAGAAGAGATGGTGCAACTGAGGCCAGCAAGACCACAGAAAAGCGTCGTTATTTGAAATAGCCTAGTTATTTGAAATAGCCTTCCTTACAAAATGTGTTTCAAAGTTTAATATGCAATGGGACAACATATATTTGTCCATACATTTTAATGTACATTATCTAATTAGGAAATAGGGTTATAAATGACAAAATTCGACTTACAAAATTTGTCAAAATATTTTACTTGAGTGTTTTATCTATTGGTCGATCAGATGCGACAAATAAGTGACTGAAACACGTTTGTCTATTAAATAATAATGTTGCGAAATTAGGCTACATTATGGTGCATTGTATAATAATTCTAAACTAGATTTAAACATACTGAAATTGAGAAGAACACAAGTTTCAGTAAATGATCTGACATCCTATGAAAACTGACATATATTGCATGGTAGGCTATTTGTTGAGACGTTTCTAACATTGGCTTCAAAATCCCTTACTCAGATTGGAAACAGGATTTTGGAATCAAAATATTGTGCAAAAAGATTGTTGTTTATAAAAATACTTGCAATTATTTTGATCCGGCAATTATGTACTAATAATAGTGACAGCCCTAGGTGTAGCCGATATGCTCAGTTTGCAAAGATTGTGAAGAGTTCATTCCACTGACTAATTTAGATAAAAAACATTTGTAGAGTTTGTGTTTTATCGCTGTTTAAATTTATGCTATTATATTGCTATTGAAAACATAGCCTATGTCCAGTAGCTGTTCTATATGGCTGGAATTCTCAATTTTTTTCCCATATTGGCTGTCAAAAAAAAGTCTAGTGTAAACTCTGATACTGAGGAAGAGAGAAACATTTGCAAATAGTTTGCCAATTCTGTACTTATGCATCAATATATTGTCACACCACAACTATAACTCAATATGCAAGCCTGGACTATGGGACTTTACACCGGTGAAAATGGGGAGTCACACCAGTGCTAGGAGGAGGCACTTCTTGGCTTGTTCCTCTGCAACGTGTGTTTACAAGCTTGTGAACAAACCTGATGAATCAGCCTATTATCAAGTGTTTTATATTAAGATATTTTCTGTTGTTAACAACATCATTTGGCAAAATAAAAATGTAGTCTACTTGGTGAATAAAGATGATTCTGATCATTTAATTCAAGTTGATGGGGGGTGCATTTAACATGCTACTAAGTGAACAATAAGTTGTTAATTCCTATTGGTATATTGTGTTGAGCTGGCATTGCAGTGTTGTGTTTTTGCACTGTGTTTTTTCTGTGACTGCTGTAACCCCTGACCTCTGCCCCCTCGTCAGGTGTATTGTTTTGTGTGGGTGGTCGGGGAGGTTCTGGGGACCCATTCCGCAGCATCGAGTGTTACTCAATCTGCAAGAACAGCTGGTTTTTTGGACCTGAGATGAACAGCAGAAGACGCCATGTTGGAGTCATCTCAGTAGGAGGTGAGATAGAAGTTTATGGCCAACCATGGTTTGAGGCATGGTTTGCAGGAAACAGTATTCCCCATTTGTCAATGGGAGTATGGCATTCTTCGTGGTCGATTCATGTCTTGAAACTCTGTCACTCCTTTGCGTCATTGATATTGTTATCAATATTCTACAGTTGGTGCAGCCATATTGATAGTCAAAAGTTGAATGGAGTTAATTACTTTAAACAGAGGATGATTACAGCTAAATTAAAGTCTAAGTTACGCTACAAGGGCTTGGAAATATGATGCCATTGCCAAAGTAGGTAGAGTATTTAGAAGAAAACAAAAGTTAGCTAGCAAAGTTGTCAAAAATAGTCAGCTGTGCTAATGGTACCTAGCTCAAATTTAATGGATTTAATTTGCTCCCACCTTGTTGATATTAGCCAAATTACAGAAACATCCACTTCTTACATTAAGTTACGTTCAACTTCCACTTTTGGTCGACCAGCTTACAAAAGAAAAACTATATTTTCGGATATTAAAACATAAAAAAATACTTTAGATGGCACAATTATTCCCTACACTATTCTCTGCTTGTTTTGTCACTTGAATAGAAACTGCTTTTCCCACAGGAAATTAGCTAGGGATTTAGCTTGCTGCCATCTGTCATTGCTGGTTTGAGAAAAGATAATTACATGTTTTAATGAGGCTAAGAGGGAATAATAGTTTTAATGAGGCTAATGTTCCGTTGAACATTCTGTATTTTAGGATGCACTTTTGCGTGTACCCAAGTAACTGTAATTATCCAAGTAAAATTTTGTGAAACACTATCATTCCACTATTATGGCTGATTTTATGTTATGAACTACATGAATTAAACAAAACAATTCTATATAATGCCTCTTTAAGGATGCATTGAGGAAAATGCTCACTTGGGCATTAGCCCGCAAAAAAATGACTATCAGCCCTAATTAATTCCATTCTGCTGATATTGCTGAATTGCTTTTGACTTTGAATTGGTTATTGCGAAGTTTTAGTAGGCAGTTTTTAATTTGTCATCATGTTGATCAAGGGTATGGCGCCTAATTGAATCCCCTGCACAATGTATAAAAATGTAGCATATTGTTACATTATAGCTATCGGAACCCATGCCGCGCCATATTACGCATCATATGAGATTTTGTACTTTGTCCCTGCTCTTTTATACCAGTGATTCCCATTACTGTACAAATGCTAGCTGACTCCACCAAGGGGGTAAAGTAGATTTAATATCTTACCGGCATTAGACCTATCATGAGCATGCACATGTGAGAACACATTTCTTTTATTGTTACAATCATTAGTGCCTTTTGATCTTCATGGGCCTAAGCCTGTTTGTCATAGGACTTTTATCATGTGTTACCTTGTGTGGCATAAGCACCTACCATTCAGTAAGTCTTTCCTCTGAGTTTCAAATAATAATTTCATAAGGTTTTTCTGTTGGCCACATGGGCACATTTATGAACTTGCTAACTTTTTATGAACTTTAATTACATTACAGCCTTATTCTAAAATGGATTCAATAGTTTTTTTTCTCATCAATCTACAAACAATACCCCATGGTGACCAAGCAAAGACAGATTTTTTAAATTTATTTAGCAATTTTATAAAAAACAACAACTTCTGAAATATGACATTTACGTAAGCATTCAGACCCTTTGCTATGACACTCGAAATTGAGCTTGGTTGCATCCTGTTTCCACTGATCAACCTTGAGAAGTTTCTACAACTTGATATAGAAAGGCATGATATAAACATGATATAGAAAGGCACACACCTGTCTGTATTATGGTCCCACAGTTGACAGCGCATGTCAGAGCAAAAACCAAGCCATGAGATCAAAGGAATTGTTCGTAGAGCTCCGAGACAAGATTGTGTTGAGCAGTACCATGCACAGACCTTTCGAGAGGCATGTGCTGAAATTGAAAAAATGGGCGGAGTTGTCGTCTCACATGATGCTCACAAAAAACGACAGACAACGCATCCACGGAGATGGACATACACATGTCAATTGGAAAAGGCTCTACAGTTGTGCTCATATGTTAGCAGGTAGAAATTGTGAAATTTTGGCATTGATTTTGAAAATATGACTGATCATGCAAAAAAACTGTCTTTTATTTAAGGATAGTGATCATATGAAGCTATTTATTATCACATAGTTATGTGACTCCTTAAATCATAATGATAACAGAAATCACCCAAATGGCCCTGATCAAAAGTTTACATACCCTTGAATGTTTGGCCTTGTTGCAGACACACAAGGTGACACACACAGGTGAAAATGGCAATTAAAGGTGAATTTCCCACACCTGTGGCTTTTTAAATTGCAATTAGTGTCTGTGTATAAATAGTCAATGAGTTTGTTAGCTCTCAAGTGGATGCACTGAGCAGGCTATACACTGAGCCATGGGGAGCGGAAAAGAACTATCAAAAGACCTGCGTATCAAGGTAATGGAACTTTATAAAGATGGAAAAGGGTATAAAAAGATATCCAAAGCCTTGCAAATGCAAGTCAGTACTGTTCAATCACTTATTAAGAAGTGGAAAATTCTGGGATCTTGATACCAAGCCAAGGTCAGGTAGACCAAGAAAGATTTCAGCCAAAACTGCTAGAAGAATTGTTCGGGATACAAAGAAAAACCCACAGGCAACCTCAGGAGAAATACAGGCTGTTCTGGAAAAAGACGGTGTGGTTGTTTCAAGGAACACAATACAACGATACTTGAACAAAAATGAGCTGCATGGTCAAGTTGCCAGAAAGAAGCCTTTACTGCGCTAGTGCCACAAAAAAGCCCGGTTACACTATGCCCGACAACACCTTGACATGCCTCACAGCTTCTGGCACACTGTAATGTGGAATGACGAGACCAAAATAGAGCTTTATGGTCACAACCATAAGCGCTATGTTTGGAGAGGGGTCAACAAGGCATATAGTGAACAGAATACCATCTCCACTGTGAAGCATGGTGGTGGCCCACTGATGTTTTGGGGGGAGGGGGGGGTGTGAGCTCTAAAGGCACAGGGAATCTTGTGAAAATTGATGGCAAGGTGAATACAGCATGTTATCAGAAAATACTGGCAGACAATTTGCATTCTTCTGCATGAAAGCTGCGCATGGGACGCTCTTGGACTTTCCAGCACGACAATGACTCAAACACAGCCAAGGCCGTGTTGACCCTCCGGTGGTTACAGCTGAAAAAGGTGAAGGTTCTGGAGTGGCCATCACAGTCTGCTGACCTTAATATCATCGAGCCACTCTGGGGAGATCTCAAACGTGCTGTTCATGTAAGACAACCAAAGACTTTGCATGACCTGGAGGCATTTTGCCAAGATGAATGGGCAGCTATACCACCTGCAAGAATTTGGGGCCTCATAGACAACTATTACAAAAGACTGGACGCTGTCATTGATGCTGAAGGGGGCAATACACAGTATTAAGAACTAAGGGTATGCAGACTTTTGAACAGGGGTCAGTTCATTTTTTTTCCTTTCTTGCCATGTTTTGTTTTATGATTGTGCTGTTCTGTTATGACCTACAGTTGAATGTCAATCTCATAAGAAATAAAAGACATGTGTTTTGCCTGCTCACTCATGTTTTCTTTACAAATGGTACATATATTACCAAGGGTATGCAAACTTTTGAGCACAACTGTATATAGCAAAGGGACATGTGCTCTGCACAATTTGAGCCTAACCTGTGCACATGCTTGGTGTTGAGGCACAGATCTTGGGAAGGGTACCAAGAAATTTCTGAAGCATTGAAGGTCTTAAAAAACACAGTGGACTCCATCATTCTTTATGAACGAAGTTTGGAACCACCAACACCCTTCCTTGTGCTGACTGCTCAGCCAAACTGAGCAATCAGGGGAGAAGGGCCTTGCTCAGGGAGATGGCCAAGAACCTAATGGCCACTTTGAAAGACTCCAGAGTTCCCAAGGACCTTCCAGAAGAACAACATTCTTTGCAGAACTCCACCAATCAGCCCTTTATGGTAGAGTGGCCAGATGGAGGCAACACCTCAGTAAAAGGCAAATGACAATCAACTTGGAGTTTGCCAAAAGGCACCTAAAGGACTCTCAGACTATGAGGAACAAAATGCTCTTGTCTCATGAAACCAATTTTGGCCTGAATGCCAAGTGTCACTTTTGGAGGAAACCGCCCATCACCTGGCCAATACCATCCTTATGGTGAAGCATAGTGGTGGCAGCATAATTCTGTGGGCATGTTTTTCAGTGGCAGGGACAAAGAGACTAGTCAGAATTGAGGGAAAGATGAACAAAGCAAAGTACATACATACATACATGACCTTAGACTGGGGCGAAGGTTAACTTTCCAACAGGAACACGACCCACAGCACAAGGCCAAGACAATGCAGGAGTGGCTTCGGGACAAGTCTTTCAATATCCTTGAGTGGCCCGGCCAGAGGCAGGACTTGAACCCAATCAAACATCTTTGGAGAGGTGAAAATGACTGTGCAGTAACGTTCACCATTCAACCTGACACAGGATCTGTAGCGAAGAATGGGAGAAACTCCCAGGTATACAGGTGTGCCAACCTTATAGTGTCATACCCAAGAATACTTAAAGCTGTTATCGCTACCATCGCTATATATTTAATATATTTTAGAATGAGGCTGTAATGTAACAATGTGGAACAATTGACAAAGTCTGATTGCATTGTATCTTAATTATACATACAAATAATAATAAAAAAAATACAAATTAAACTGATTGTGATTGTCATTAGGACCACAAGAGTTGTAGCCTGACTACATGCGTCCACTGCTGTACTGATCTCTCACATTGGCAAAAGTCAAGTTTTCTTAAGGTAGCTTTACAGTATCCTATTATAGTGTGAAGTAATTGGTAGCGTGGTGAACTATATTTTCAGAATAGCTTCCCCAACACTGGCTATAAAGCATGGCATTTGCAATGGTTTGTTTCCGAGGACCACCTGTAAGTCAAATGTATGCAGGCGTGATAGTAATTTGCTTTGACTCATAAAAATAGTCATATTCTAAATTAATTTATCTCTCTTCAGGTAAAGTGTATGCAGTAGGGGGCCACGACGGTAGTGAACACCTCGGCAACATGGAAATGTTCGATCCTCTCACCAACAAGTGGATGATGAAGGCTTCCATGAACACGAAAAGGTATGAAGCCTTTCTAGGCAAATTAACTATCTTCAATTTTTGTTTTGGAAATGTAGTTTGGTAGCCAATCATAAAGGTCCCTGATTACTCATAATGACACTTGTCCTACTTTGTGAACAATTGAAATGCTATTTGCAGGAGGGGGATAGCTCTGGCAGCTTTGGGAGGCCCTATCTACGCCATCGGGGGTTTAGATGATAATTCGTGCTTCAACGATGTAGAGCGATACGACATTGAGAGCGACCGCTGGAGTGCTGTGGCACCGATGAACACGCCTAGAGGTGGAGTTGGATCTGTGGCCTTAGGGGTAAGAACATAACATCCAGACCCAGGAATACCAGGGTTCATTTAATTGGCACACACTGTATGAAATGGTTTAACATTTAATGCAGTTTTACTGTTCAATGCAAGCAATTATTTGTTATTGGAAAATCTTCCATTTAATGTCTATTACACATGCCTAAATTATGTTTTTTAAAGGGGCACTTTGTATAATCTCGACGCTAAATTTTATTTAAATTTTTCTGAATTTTAACAGTAACACAATTTGTCCCGTTCTCTTACCTGAACATAAGCAGAATAGTATTATTTAGTCCAGTGTGGTTTAGGGTGTGGCGAAAAAAAACTACAAGCTAGTATGAGGAGACAACACTAATGCAAACTGATAGACAGGCAGGAAAGTTTAAATGGGGAATATCTCAGACAATTTTGCAATATTTGAAACATTAATTTAAAACCTTAACTGTAGATGTCTTCTGGTCATGTATGCTTGTATTCATGCTAGTTATAGAGTAAAAATGTTACATATGGGCCCTTTAAATATATTGTTTGTTTTTGAATGTTTAGTTTTATGCATATGCCTTGTGCTTTTGAGACACATATTTGCAGATTGACTGAGAGGTTAAATTAACACATTAGTTATAGCTACATAGTTACTTTGTTGCCAAATGTTCTTTTTGAAAAACACTAACACTAACAGCTTCCTGTTTTAGTTGGTGGCCAGACCCTGATATTTTCAGAAAATTATTTGTCAGATTTCTTTATTATCACATGCTTTTGATATTGCACAATAAATTGATTTATCCTCTGTTCCATTTGAGGGATTGAAGTCTGACATGTTGGTGTGCATAGTAAGGCGACTGTGGTTAGTTAACGCCTTCCTGTCCTGTCAGAGTTTTGTCTATGCTGTGGGGGGGAACGACGGTGTGGCGTCTCTGTCCAGCGTGGAGAGGTTTGACCCCCACCTCAACAAGTGGACAGATGTCAGGGAGATGGGCCAGAGACGGGCTGGGAATGGAGTCAGTGAGCTCAACGGGTGCCTTTATGTAGTTGGTAAGAACACCACAGCAACAATTTCCATTTTTGTCATTTGGCACTGGGTCTCATGCTGAACAATTTAGCTTATTGACAGCTTATTGCTATGGATCACATGCTTCACACCCAGACACGTATGTACAAATGCACACAACACTACACAATAGCTGTTGGCTTGTAAACATGAAATTTGGTTAAGTTGGTTACTAATTAAAAGCAATCCACATAGATTGGGACATTTTATGTTGCCACTGAAATGTGAAGAGTCATCTGAATCTGTTTCAGCTCTGGCCTGACTTTCAGCTGACACTGTTTTGCAGTTTTGTATTTGTCAGCATTTTGTATTTGTGGAAGTGAAAAAGCTACTGATAACCTGAGTTTCTGCACTGATCTAAGTGAGTAGATGAAGTGCTGCATGTTTAATGCTTTTCAAGACTAAAATCACACAGGGCCAAACACCGCACAGTACTAAATATTCCAGGTATTTCTCAACCTTATTAAAGAAAGTAACGTTCCCTCTTAAGCAGTGCATCTCCTCTGGAACAGTTACACAGAAGATAGCCGGTATGGCACACAATGATTGAACTTGATTGAGTTCATCCTATTAATGTTCAATTTACAGTGGCCTCCACAAATATTGGGATAGTAAAGTCAAAATTGCCATTTTTGCTGCACACTCAATGCATATGAAAATAGCATTAAAATATCAATGTGGCAAAAGTATAGAATGTCACCTTTTATTTCTGTCTGTTTCAACACATTTTACCAACTAAGAACAACAGCATTTTCAGCCCCCCCCCCCCATTTCATGTGAGCATAAGTATTGGGACAATTCAACTTAAAGCAAATGTAGGAAATATAAATGCTAGTATTTAGTTGCAAATCCCTTGCATGTAATAACAGCAGTGAGTCTGCGACCCATTGAAATCACCCAACTCACTGTATCATCTTTTGCGATGCTATTTGCGATGCACCTGGAGGGTGGTTAGAGAATTGTAACAATCTGACTGTTTTTTGTATTCTATTGCATTTTTATATTTTTGTTTTCATTGCAAAGCACATTGAATTGCTTCTATGTATGAATTGTGCTATATAAATAAACTTGCTTGCTTCTTGCTATATTTAATTGTATTTTCATATGCCCTGTGTGTACAGCAAAAATTGCAATTTAGACTTTTACTGTCTCAACACGGAGGACTCTGTAGTGTTTCTAAGAAATACAAATCATGTTGCCTGATTTGTAAATGAGTTACCCCCAGTATTTGCTAAATGTGTTTTTAATATACAGATTTTTTTGTTTTAGTCCTAATAATGTTTTTAACACATTATGCTAGAATTTATTAGAATGTAATATATTACAAGACTCTTCCTACAGAACGTTCCTCCTTTCCTTGGACAAAATGGATTGGACAAAGTAGGGAATTCGATTTATTTTATTTTTCTTCACAGATGCACAATTTTAGTTTGAGGGTCTTTTCCTAACCTTCACAAATCTTTCTAAGAAGTTTTGAAAAAATATTCCCTTCAGGTTAAAATATTAGATTAGATTTATTGTCATTGAACAGTACAAGGACAGTACAACGAAATGCAGGTTGCGTCTAACCAGAAGTGCAAATAGAGGACTGCAGAAATATTTTAGTATTAAGTATATGTATATACAGGTGGAATGTATAGGTGTGCTATTAATGAAAATGCATTACATATGGCAATTCTAAATGTGTAGTGGAAAATGTATACATTTACAGAAAATGTACAGGCATTACGTATAATGTATGTACAAGTGAGATAAATAGTTGTGGCGATTCTCAATGGCATTCTGAATTTGCAATCGAGGCAAATTGAAGGAGTAGGGTAGCATGTGCAACTGAAATGCAGGGATAGCAGCAATGAGGTTCCCGAGGTAGATGTGTATGGCAGTTGTGTAATATGGGCAAGTTTAAGGTGCAAGTCGGCATGTGCAAATGAAATACAGGAATAGCAGCAATGACACGGAAACTGAAAAATCCTATCAGACTTGTAAGGCAGTGACAGAGTCCAGTAGTACAAAGGGTGGGCATAGTTAGTGATGGAAAGTCACAGTTCAGTTCAGCAGGGTTACAGCAGATGGAAAGAAACTGTTCCTGAGCCTGCTGGTGCGAGAACAGAGAGACCTGTACTGTTTGCCTGATGGGAGGAGGGCAAACAGTTTGTGGCATGGGTGTGAAGGGTCCCTGGTGATGCTGCTCGCCCTGCGCTGACACCGCTTGTGCTGGAGGTCTACAATGGCTGGGAGCTGGGTTCCCGTGATGTGCTGGGTGGTTTTCACCACCCGTTGCAGGGCTTTCCGGTCGGCTACAGAGCAACCACCAAACCACACTGTGGCGCAGTTTGTCAGAATGCTGTCGATTGTGCAGCAGTAGAACTTCACAAGGATCTTCGGCGACAGGTGAGCCTTCTACAGCATCTTAAGGAAGGACAGGCACTGCTGTGCCTTTTTGACCACGGCTGAGATGCTGAGGGACCAGGAGAGGTCCTCAAGAGAAGTGGACACCCAGGAATTTGAAGCTGGACACACGCTCTACCTCAGTGCCATCAATAAGAACTGGGGCGTGACTGCAGCCTTTAGATTTTCTGTAATCCACAATGAGCTCCTTGGTTTTCATTGCATTGAGGACCAAGTTGTTAACAGCGCACCATGCCGCCAGGCACTTGACCTCCTCCTTGTAGGCTGACTCGTCACTGATAAAGCCTACCACTGTGGTGTCTTTTGCGAACTTGACGTTGATGTTGGAGCTGTGTACAGGAAAGCAGTCGTGGGTGAAGAGGGAGTACAGGAGTGGGCTCAGAATGCAGCCTTGTGGAACACCAGTGTTCAGTATCAGGGTGGAGGAGGTGAAGTTGTTTAACCTGACAGACTGGGGTCTGTTGGTTAGGAAGTCCAAAGTCCAGTTGCAGAGGGAGGGGCTGATCCCTAGGTCATGGAGTTTGTTGACCAGCCTAGAGGGGATGACCATGCTGAATGCTGAGCTGAAGTTTATGAACAGCATTCTCCCATAGGTGTTGGTTTTGTCCAGGTGGGTCAGGGCAGAGTGTAAAGCTGTGGAAATGGTGTCCTCTGTAGACCTGTTCGGCCGGTAGGCAAACTGGTAGGGATCCAGTGTAGGTGGGAGGCAGGACTTGAGGTGGGCCAGAACTATTCTTCCGAAGCACTTCATGATCGTGGGGGTGAGTGCGACAGGTCGAAATTCATTCAGGCTAGACCACATGCTTTGAGGATCAGAGTTGTTGTTAAAGTGCTCCTCAATCCATAGTTTGTGGTCATTTTGGCCATCTTGATGCCCCTTTTCAGGTTTGCCCTGGATGTGCTGTAGGCCTCTGCATCGCTAGATCTGAACGCAGCGTCACGTGCCTTTAGCAGTTGTCGGACCTCACTGTTCATCCAAGGCTTCTGGTTGGGGAAGGTCTTTATTAATTTATGCGTGGTGATGTCCTTGGTGCAGATGTTGATGTGATCCAGAACGGAGGAATCATGTGTTTCATTGTCTGTATGGGAGTCAAGGGTGGCAAACAATCTCCAGTCTGTGTGTTGAAACTGTTGTTGTAGTAGTGAGTCTGCTCCCTCTGGCCACCTCCTCTCGTCTTACCGGAATCCACCGCTATTCTGTCAGATCTGAAGACAGTGCGTCCCTCCAGCTCGATTACGTTATCGGGTATGTTGTTGTGTATCCACGTTTCTGAGAAAATCATGATGCTGCAATCCGTAATCCTTTTTTGTGAGGTGATTCTTTGTTGTATTTTGTCCATTTTGTTCGCCAGAGACCGTACGTTAGCAAGGAAAAGGCTAGGTAGTGAAGGCCGATGGGGGGTTAGCATTTGCCTAGCCCGAAGGCCACCCCGCTTCCCTCGTCTCTGTTTACGGTCTCAACGCCACCTACGTCCACTTCCTGTTGGCGGTATAGTTGGTGTCTCCTGGGACGTCTTTACAATCTTCAGTGGAAGTTGGAAGTTGTCAAAAACTATCTGTGCATTGTGTTCCAATATGCAGGATATATATACTGTATGCCAGGGTGTACCGAGTGAATGAAGTACAAACTATTTATGATGGACTAAAAGTTACAACTTTGTAATATGGTGGGTATGTAAAATATTTTCAGTGACAGAGGGTAAGTAAACATGCTAATATTGTTTCCAAGACTTGATTGGGATTAGTACCACAAATGCCACAATGATGGTATTAATATTTGTACACTACCGTTCAAAAGTTTTGGGTTTCTTAGAAATGTCCTTGTTTTCCATAAAAACATACATGAAATTAGTTTGAATAGGAAATATAGTAATTGACAGGGATAGAAATAATGATTTTTAAATGAAATAATAATTGTGTCCCACAAGCTTTGCTTTCGTCAGAGAGTCTTCCATTTGCAGCAATTACAGCCTTGTAGACCTTGTCATTCTAGTTGTCAATTTGTTGAGGAAATCTGAAGAGATTTCACCCCATCCTTCCTGAGGAACCTCCCACAAGTTGGATTGGGTTGATGGGCACTTCTTACATACTATACTGTCAAGCTGCTCCCACAACAGCTCAAATAGGGTTGAGATCCAGTGACTTTGCTGGCCACTCCATTATAGACAGAATAACAGCTGAATGCTTCTTCCCTAAATAGTTCTTCCATAGTTTGAAGCTATGCTTTGGGTTATTGTCCTGTTTTAGGAGGAAATTGGCTCCAATGAAGCGCAGTCCACAGGGTGTGGCATGGCATTGCAAAATGGAGTGATAGCCTTCCTTCTACAAGATCCCTTTTACCCTGTACAAATCTCCCACTTTACCACTGCCAAAGCACCCCCAGACCATCACATTGCCTCCATCATGTTTGACAGATGGCATCAAGCACTCCTACAGCATCTTTTCATTTAGTCTGCGTCTCAGAAATGTTCTTCTTTGTGATTCGAACACCTCAAACTTAGATTTTCTGTCCATAACACTTTTTTCCAAGACTCTGTCCAGTGTCAGTGTCTTTTTTCTATCTTAATCTTTTCTTTTTTTTGGCCAGTCTAAAATATGTCTTTCTCTGCAACTCTGCCTAGAAGGCCCGCATTCTTCACTCTTGACATTGACACTGGTGTAATGCGGGTACTACACTGCTCAAAAAAATTAAGGGGACACCTAAATCACACATCAGGTCTCAGTGAATGAAATATATTAAAGATCAAAATCTTTACTGTACATTGCGTAATTCGTTGAGAACAAAATGACATAACGGCCAATGGAAACCAAAATGACCATCCAATTGAGGGCTGGATTCAAACACACACGAGAATCAACGTAAACAATTGAAATCACAAGCTGTTCCAACTTCATCACGGCCACTCATAATGTGACTCAGTAGTGTGTATGGCCCCCACATGCCTCTATACACTCCCGATAATGTCTGGGTATGCTCCTGATTACACGGCGGATGGTGTCCTGGAGGATCTCGTCCCAGAGGTTCTCAATTGGATTCAGGTCTGGGGAATGTGAGGGCCAGTCAATGGTATCTATGCCTTTTTCATCCAGGAACTGCCTACACACTCTGGCCACATGAGGCCGGGCATTGTCGTGCACCAGGAGGAACCCAGGGCCCACTGCACCAGCGGACGGTCTGACGATGGGTCTGAGGATTTCATCCCGGGACCTAACAGCAGTCAGGGTACCGTTGGCTAGCATGTGGAGGTCTGTGCGACCCTCCAAGGATATGCCTGCTCATCACTGTCCCACCGCCAAACCGGTCATGCTGGATGATGTTGCAGGCAGTATAACGTTCACCACGGTGTCTCCAGACACTTTCACGCCCGTCACATGTGCTCAGTGTGAACCTGCTCTCATCTGTGAAGAGAATGTGGCAATCAATGGCAGACATTCCAATTCTGATGTTCTCTGGTGAATGCTAGTCGTGCTGGGCTGTGAGCACAGGTCCCACTGGAGGACATCGGGCCCTCAGGTCACCCTCATGGAGTCTGTTTCTGACAGTTTGGTTAGAAACATGCACAACATTAGGCCACTGGAGGTCATTTTGTAGGGCTCTGGCAGTGCTCCTCCTGTTCCTCCTCGCACAAAGGAGCAGATATCAATCCTGCTGCTGGGTTGATGCCCTTCAACGGCCCTGTCCAGCTCTGCTCGTGTAACGACCCGTCTCCTGGTATCTCCTCCATGCACTTGAGACTGTACTGGGAGACACAGCAAACCTCCTTGTGACTGCGCGTAGGGATGTGCCATCCTGGAGGAGCTGGACTACCTGTGCAACCTGAATGGGCTGCAGGTACCGCCTCATGCTACCAGTAGTGGCAAGGACACTAGCAAAATGCAAAACCAGAGAAGAATCAGTCAGGAAGGATAAGGAGAGAGCAATTGTTTGTGGCCACCACCTGCAAAACCATTCCCTTTTTGGGGGTTGTCTTGCTGTTGCCTCTCCCGTGCACCTGTTGTCACTTTCATATGCACCAAAACAGGTGACATTGATTCACAATCGCTTATGCTTCCTAACTGGACAGATTGATATCCCTGAAGTTTAATTGACTTGGTGTTATACTGTGATGATTACGTATTCCTTAAATTTTTTTGAGCAGTGTATCTAATGAGACTGCTGATTTGAGGACCTGTGAGGCATCTGTTTCTCAAACTAGTGCTTTTGCTCAGTTGTGAACCTGGGCCTCCCACTCCTTTTTCTATGCTGGTTAGAGCCAGTTTGCGCTGGTTTGTTCTCAGAACCAGAATAGACTGATGAGTTTCGGAAGAAAGTTCTTTGTTTCTGGCAATTTTGAGCCTGTAATCAAACCCACAATTTCTGTTACTCCAGATTCTTAACTAGTCTAAAGAAGGACAGTTTTATTGCTTCTTTAATCAGCACATCAGTTTTCAGCTGTGCTAACATAATTGCAAAAGAGTTTTCTAATGGTCCATTAGTATTTTTAAATGATAAACTTGGATTAGCAAACACAATGTGCAAATGGAACAAAAGACTGATGGTTGTGGATAATGAGATTGTTGTTTCAAATTAAAAGTCCCATGGCAATCCCAGTAGTAAGTACAGCAGTATCATACTGTCTGTGTAAAATACTTTTAAGTTGAAACAAGCTATTTACGTTGCTATGATATGTAGGGACCAGCACCACAATCCACGCGCGGAAGTTATCATTTGTTCATACTATACGCAATTGATGGCTAGCAATCTCTGGAAATTAGCCTGTCTAAGAAAAGTTGATAATGAAAGCAGGGTATTTAAAAAAGAATGGACAGGAAAAATTTATTTGCAGATGTCAGAGGTAAAGCAACTTGCTTAATATGTAAAGCTAACGTTGCAGTTTTTAAAGAGTACAATTTACAGAGGCACTTCCAGAGCAAACATGCGGCCAAATACAAAAAACTGTCACCCAATGCTAAAAAAATGCCTCACTTACGAACATCATGCACCAGTACCGCACACTGCTTTAACAGAAATGACTCCTGATTTCACCTCACTTGTCAATGCCCATACGAGGCTCTCCTGTTCATATTGAGTGAGTGGCCCTAAAAGTTGATTTCTTGGGTCTGGGCTGCTGGAATAGCTGTCGTTAAAAGCATGTAGCACAGAAAATATAGGCCTACTGTATGAAGTTAGATAACGGCAATTATACCAAGATTTGCATTAAGTGAAAATCTTCAAAAGTGATTTCATAGACTTATGGCTGCCCTAATAACTGTTGTTAACAATATACCTTATGTAATATAGCCTACTCCGTTAATGTCAACAATGTCAATGTGGACTTTATTTATAAATAACTTAAAATGACTTAAAAGTGTGTATAGTCTGGGCATTTCGAATATGCAATGGTAGGCTATTCCAGAGGATGGGACCACCCACCACGAAAGCTCGATCCCCTCTAATTTTTAGCCTGGCTTTTGGAACTAGATGTAACTGGTTAGCTGACCTCAGTGCTCGGGCTGGAGAATGACGATGTAAAAGTTCAGACAGATATAAAGGGGCCAACCCATTTAAAACCTTAAAGACAAGCATTAAAATCTTAAAATCAATCCTGAAACAAACAGGAAGCCAATGGAGGGAGGCCAAAATTGGTGTTATGTGCTCCCGTTTGCTTATACCGGTTAAAAGTCGAGCTGCTGCATTTTGTATTAACTGGAGCTGATTTAGGGTTTTCTGATCTACCCCCAGGTACAAGGAATTACAGTAATCCAGCCGAGACGTAATTAATGCATGGATAACTTTCTCAAAATCCCTCGGAGGAAGATAGACCTTAACCCTTGCCAAAAGTCTTAGCTGAAAGAAGCTAGATTTCACTACTAGACTAATTTGCTTATCGAGTTTGAAGGAGGTATCAAAGATAAAACCGAGATTCTTAAAAACGGTCTACTATAAGAGGTTAGAGGGCCTAGGGTACCAAGAGGATCACCCAGAAAGTTACCTCGTCCACACATAAGAATCTCTGACTTACTTTCATTTAAAGTAAGAAAGTTTAGCGCCAACCCGATTTTGATGTCCTTTAAGCAGTCTAAGATAAGCTGTACAGAGTCTTTAGATGTTGTTTTTATCGTCATGTAAATTTGTACATCGTCGGCAAAGCAATGAAAGGAGATATTGTGTTTCTTAAAAATGGACCCCAAGGGCAACATATATAGTGAAAAAGGATGGGGCCTAAAATGGAGCCTTGGGGGACCCCATAAGCGAGAGGTGCCGTGGTCGATAAAAATTCGGCTAGGTGGACCGAAAAACTCCTATCAGTCAGGTATGACTCAAACCATTTTAGGACAGTTCTTTTGATGCCAATGGACTGTTCAAGGCATTTCAAGAGAATCCTATGATCCACCGTGTCAAAGGCTGCAGACAGGTCCAGAAGCACCAGAATAGCGAGGCTCCCTGAGTCAACAGTTTCAAGGAGATCATTAAAAACCCTTAAGAGTGTCGTTTCAGTAATATGACGTGGCTTGAAGCCAGACTGAAACTTTTCCTGGATATCATGATTTTCTAAAAACATTGTCAATTGGTTAAGAACTACTCTCTCCAGTACTTTAAAGGTAAAAAAAAAAAGGTTAGAAAAGGTAGGTTAGAGATGGGCCTAAAATTTGAAAGAACATTAGGATCCAGTTAAGTTTTAAGGCAAATATGTGTTGCAACATTTCCTTTGAGTAATAACCTTGAAAAGGGATTTCTTAGGCCTTTGCCTGCCATAATAACAGTTGTTAACAGAGTATAATACAAAAAACATTGTTAAAGTAAATTATATTAGATTATAGTGTTGCATGGAAAAGAAATATGCATAAATATAATATGCAAGTTAACAGTTAGCTGTGTTGTGTGTCTTTTAAGCACGTTGGTTAAAAAAGTAATCTGGCCTGCGATGCTCTCTGGCATTTTCAATGTGGCCCCCCAGTGAAAAATATTGCCCACCCCTGACCTAAACGGTCCGGACATCGCAGAGCCTTGACGTCGGAAAAACAAGTGGATCCAAGTTTTCTTTTACACCCAAGCATGTTAAAATATTTCAATAAAACGTAATAACGCCTAAACTACTTCCACAGCTGTTAACATTTCAGATGACTTCTAGTAGCTTCACAGATTTTCTTTCAATAGCCAGTTCGCGAGACAGACGAAGATGACTGGTGAAAAACAATTAGATTAGGTTATGTAGGCTACTGTCCCCAACAATATTATTTATGCAATATATGGTGTAAAAGTATACAATTAACATATTTAAGTCACTAGAAATATAAATATATCAACGTGAAGATGCTGGATCAGCTCAAGCAGCATAGCCAAGTACAGCTGAACTGAGTCAAGAGAGGGAGGTGGACGATGTGTAATATGTATGATGGGTTTTTAATGCAAGTCAAATTAACAAGAACATAGAATAACAACAAAAATAGACAACAATAATATTGACTGTGATGAATTATTAAGCTTGATGAGCGATTTCATATTTTTTCATTTTATTCAGAGATCTAATAAACATAGTTTTGATATTCAGTGGCAAAATGTTTTCGGGTGGACCAGACATAATGAAGAGGGAATGATATGCTCTGTAGGCTAGAAGCATTGTGGAGCCAGTGTGTTTGGGAGGCAAACAGCCAAGCAGAAACTATAGGCTGGATTCACTTAAATACCATAACATGTCTGCTAGTCCTGGACAGGCAGAGAAGAACAAAAACACATGTGGGTAAAAACCTACATTATGTAAAAAAAACAAATACTTAACATGTTAATATGTAAAGCTTGCATTTACATTTGGTTACATGTTGTTGCTATTAGGGAGGACATTGCAGTGTGCATTAACTGCTCAAGTCCCCTTGGACAACAGGGCAGATTTAACACTTTAATAGATGTCTGTTTTCAAGTGTGTGGCCAGATATTATATAAAGTCTATCACAGAGGGGCGTCCGGTGGAGTGCGGGGTGGTGGGGGGCTGTACAACCTTTGACTAATTTTGAGACAGGAAAAACCCTGGATATTCCATAATAAATCAGCTGTTTCCAGCTGCAATAGTCATTTACAACATTAACAATGTCTACACTGTATTTCTGGACAGTTTGATGTTATTTTAATGGACAAAAAAATGTCCATTCTAAAAATTGTTAGCTTCTGGCTCTTTTGCAGAATAATAATGGACCTAAGTCAGGGGGAGAAGCAAACATAGATGCGTTTTAGAACAGATAAAATAACTTCTGCATTCATTCTGTTTGCCTTGTCAGGTGGATTTGATGACAACTCTCCGCTGAGTTCTGTGGAGCGATTTGACCCCCGCCTCAGCCGCTGGGACTATGTCTCTGAACTGACCACACCCCGAGGAGGAGTGGGTGTGGCCACTGTCATGGGTCGCGTGTTTGCAGTTGGAGGCCACAATGGGAACATCTACTTAAACACAGTGGAAGCCTTTGACCCTCGTATGAACAGGTCAGTTGGGGGGAATGCTGTTACGATAAATGGAAGAGAGGAGAGATGGTACCCAGCTATAGTAAGGCCAACGCTGTAGTACAGATTAGAAGCTTTTCAGTTCTTTTTGCTGAAAATATGTACAATTTATTCTGTGTTGTCATACATTGCCACCTGTTTTCGATTGTGTTTTTTTTCTCCAGGTGGGAACTGGTTGGGTCTGTATCTCATTGCCGGGCTGGCGCAGGAGTGGCAGTCTGCTCTTCCCACATTAGCCAGATCAGGGACGTGGGCCAAGGCTCCAGCAATGTGGTCGACTGCATGTGACCGCAGTTTGACCGGGATGTTTGACCAACCGCACATGACCAATATATCCCCGAACCCCGCGCACAAGCCGCAAGCACTCAACCAACACTGCATGTCACTGACTAGAAGCGGTTCCCTTTAGCATTTTCTCAAGTGTAGACAGTAAATAGCCTCACTATATATCATGGTTGCACAGTTATTACCCCCAGCTGAAGACGTAGAGGTTGATCCACAAACAATCAATATTACAATATTTTATATTTTTTGTGGTGTTTGCCGATGCAATTCAGTGATGGTGTAAAAGTTGTAGCGTGTTTTCTTTGCTTTTTTCTGCATTGGTTCCTTATCAAGACAACAGATGACTGAAAGACATTAGACCTCATTATAGACACGGATGCATATCAAGTGTTTTGTATTTTTAGGAGCAAAGTCATTACTTATGCACAGTTCCTCACTTTCACATCCATCCTTGTCTGGCAAGTTAACTTAGAGTGCTTCATATGTTTCTCACATAAAATAGTCTGAGTGCATTGTGAAGTTTGGACAGTATTTTGAGAAGAGAACACTGAAGTGAAGCAGCAGTTTACAGAAAGATGCTTAGAATAGAATATGCTCAGCAATATGCTCAGCAATGCTAAAACCTCTTTAGAGTTTGTATGAGCTAGCTGTAGGCCTGTATGTGCATTTGAACAATCATTCCTGAATGACTGAGTCTCATTGGGATGTATAAACCTATGGTCTTTGACAGAGTTGG
This sequence comes from Esox masquinongy, assembly GCA_016801175.1. Taxonomy (NCBI): domain Eukaryota; kingdom Metazoa; phylum Chordata; class Actinopteri; order Esociformes; family Esocidae; genus Esox; species Esox masquinongy. The sequence goes on from JACXGI010002210.1 coordinate 55,676, forward strand.
ATTGATGTGCTGCAATTAAGTGTGATGCTACCAGACTGCCTTTGGTACCAGATTAAGTGTGTGAAGATTTAAAAGTTTTGATGGATTAGTGCTGTCCCTCTAGATCCCGGGTCATAGCAGTCTGTTTTTTGCTAGAAGATGGCTGGTCTGTCATTAACAAATGTGCTTTTAGACCACTGTTAATTTCGTCACCTATTTTATTCTTACTTAGTACACACTTTTATCCATATACTAACATTCTGGACAACAACCCTAATGTAGTTGGATAATGCTTATTGATTCTGCACATAATGGGAGGTAAAAGGTATCCTAAACATTTCATAGAAAAAAAATAAATGATTGAAATGTGACTGAAGTCTGTCATTTTAGTGTATAATTTTAGTCATTGCTTTTTTCTTTGAAATAATGAATATTTGGGCTCTTCCATCATGTGCACAGTCTGATAGCCTTGTCTAACTACAGTATACCTGTTGTCCAGAGTTATGGTAGACTGATAAAAATGTATAAAATGTTTAAAAAGCTAACAAAATGAACACTGTTTTAGACAAGTGAAGAAATGAGTCTTCTATCTGCCATATTGTTAATATATTTTTTAATATATGGAGTTTTGTATTAAGACAAGTGTATATCTTGTGTGTGTTATTTTGGATATTGTTGTGCACTATCTTCCTAGAATAGTCAGGTGCTTAAACTTATTGTCCTATGGACATGTTGCGTTTTTCAAAATGGTTTGACAGAGTTTCTGTCCTGTTTTGAGGCTTTGGGTTTAAAGATTTTCCTTGTTTTCTTGTATATTGTCCTGACCATTTAACAGAATTTCATGTCATTCTGTATTTTATTTTTAGCCTGCTGTTGGTCAGCACATATAAAGACTTTGATTTTGAAAATACCATTTTTAAATAGGTTATATATATTTGCTCTTGTACACTTCATTAAGGGAATATAGAATTGTTGCACCATTAGTTTGCTGTATTCTACTGGCTTGTCAACACTGATATAGAAAGTTTAAGATTGTGCTTTTGTACCTTGGTTGATTGTATGCTGTTTGTTTTTATAGTATTTGTCTTTTTTTACAGTTTGTCTTCATTTTACTTCTCATTTTGTTGGTGTTACTATAATATAGCTTATCAATGTAATGGCTCCAACATGTCAATAAAATATTTTACTCTAAAAAGAAATTGTACTTCAGGTTTGCAGCAGATCTTTTAAGGAGGGGGTGCACCGCTCTATTTCAGTCTGTTGGCTATAATCAGTTCACTAATTCTGAACTTTTGAGATGGAAGGAGATTTCAGCTGAAGACCATGTCACGTGTTCCCCTTTCATTTGGTTGCTCAATCGGATTACCTTCAGAGGGCCCATAACTGACAGTGATTGGATTTAAATCTTGTCCAGCATGTTCATGTCTGTATTAGTGAAAAGTATTTAACAAATATCAATTTGATTAAATAATAAACCACCTTGCAAGCTGTTTACCCTGAAACAAGTAACCACTCAAAGCAGTTTTTATGTCATTTTTGTCTGGGGAAAAACATTACCAAGGATTTTACAACTATTAAATATTCCCTGGATTATGCACACAGCAAAATATGAACTAACTTGTTACGATGCTGAAACAGTGACCAGCTTTGTATCTAATCCTTATTCCTATTACCATCTCAGGAATGAAGCTAAACTTAAGTATGCTGCATTGACATGGTAAAAGGATGTGGACACCCAACCATCACTATATGAGCTTGTTGGACATCCCATTTCAAAACCATGGGCATTAATATGGAGTTGGCCCCCACTGCAGCTCTAACAGCTGCCACTTCTCTGCGAAGGTGGGTTTTTGGGACACAGTCATGCAAAATTGGAAGCACACAATTGTCTAAAATGTCTTTGTATTCTGTAGCATTAAGATGACCCTTCATTGGAAATAAGAGGCCTAGCCCAAACCCTGAAACACAGCCCCAGACCAGTATGCCTCCACCAAACTTTACAGTAGGCACCATGCATTCCGGTAGAAAGTGTTCTCTTGGGATCTACCATATCCAGATTCGTTCATCAGACTGCCAGATAGTGAAGCATGATTGCACATGTTGATGTGAGGCTTGCGTACAGCTGCTCGGCCATGGAAACCCATTTCATTAAGCTCCCGATGCATAGTTCTTGTGCAGATGTTGCTTTCAGAAGCAGTTTGGATCTCTGGTTTGTGATGCAACAGATGACAGGTGATTTTTATGTGCTTCAGCCCTGCTCTGAGTTTGTGTGGTCTGCCTTTTCGTGGCTGGGCTGTTGTGGTCCTAGACACTTCCACTTCACAATTATAGCACATACAGTTGACTGGGGTAGATTTAGTAGGGCCGCTGGGTGCTGAAGCACATAAAAATCGCCTATCATCATTTTGTAGAAATTTCACAAACTGACCTGTGGCAAAGGGATCCTTTGACAGTGCCACGTTACTGAGCTCTTCAGTATGACCCATTGTACTGCCGATGTTTGTCTATGGAGATTTCATGGCTATACGCTGGATTTTGCGCACCTGTGAGAAATGCGTGTGGGTGAAACACCTGAACTCAATAATTGTGTCCACATACTTTTGGCCATATAATGTATGTTAGGTCAAAATTAGTGTTTTCCATTAATTAAGTTGGTCAGCGTCTTAGGAGGAATGCAATCAATCACAATACCATAAAAACATGATCAACTTATACTACATTTTTGATCCTAAACCAACTTTTGTAGTCGGCTGGCTTGTACGCAGTGCACAACCACGAGTGGAGCGGGGAACTATTATAGCCACGATGCAACAGAAATACGGGTGCATTACCTGTATAACTCATTCTCTACCACTGGTAAGGGGAAAAGTTTTCTTATTTGGAGATCTCTGGACAGTACATTACATATTGTCAATTAAGAAAATGTTTTATTTGAAATAACGTTACATATTTTGCATTGACAGGAGGGGCACTCAAGGGGATTTCAATTGGCCCAACCCCTAGATCTGTCAGTGTAGCACAGGTCAAGTGTTTGTCATCTGTGTTTTATTGCCCTCAATCTTTGGACCTTGGGCTGGTCCTAAAAAGAAGGAAAGTTGAGTGAGGATGCTCAGAGCTTCGTTGGTAGCTGGTACATACTTCTAGAGATCGTTGGCAAAACAAACACTAAGATGTAATAGAACCTGGAAACTAAACAAAATTCAAAAATTGTTGATCTGATGTACCAAACACAAAGCATGCTTCTATTTCTTCTCACCCTCTGCAGCCTGTTCACTTGTGGTAAGTGTAACAATTATTACATTATTGGTCAGATACCCACACAACTATATTTAAGTAGATTGTTTTAATAATAAAGAGTGAAGTAGTTCCTCTAAACATTACATACAGTATGTTCATATGATTTATTTGGATTAGTGTGTCTTTTTCAGAATCTGAAAAAAAAGTTATTTGTAATAATCTGTTTTTCTGTTCCATATATCATTGGATGTATTCGAAAAGTTCACTATCTGAACACTGTAACTGTACAATTTATGGAAATCTAGAATACGTGGCACTTTATGTCATTGCAACATTTTCAACAATTAAAATAAAACAAATTGGTAAATATTTTTATGCCTTTTTTGTGGCTCTATCATGGGACTTTTTTGATTAAAAGGAGGTTATGATGTCCTCTCATCCTTTACAAGAAGATTGGAAAGGTTTCTCCAATAGACCTAATGAAAAATCCCCAGAGAAATATTTTCACCTTATTATGATTAAAATGAGCAATCACCGGAGAAATAAGAATGTCACCTTATTCATTTAATTATATATATAATAATCCGATTGTTGTGTTGTTTTATCAGCCTTAACTCAGTGCGAGGAGGGATGGAGGCTGTATGAAGAGAAATGTTACTATTTCTCTCCAATTACCAAGTCATGGGATGAAGCCAGACTAGACTGCATAGGACGTGACAGCCATCTCATGAGCATCCTGGACTTTAACGAGAGGGTGAGCACTGAGCGGTCACAGTGTGTGCACATATAGGACCTCACTGCTAGTAATGGTGGTAATTCTAGGTTGAAGTTCTTACTCGCCATTGGCAAGGCAAAACACAAATCCTTACCTGCTTGGCAATGCTAGAGAGAAATACCAACAAAAAGTGATAAAAAAGAATAAATACTAACAACATAGTATCAGTGCTAAACATTTACAGAGTGTGTGTGTGTGTGTCTGTTTGTATGTGTGCACATAACGCGTTTTAGAATTATGTTCTACAGTGATGTAGTCTACTGTGCTGTGAATGACTGCTGAAATCACTGGTGTCTCCTGCTAGAAATGGATTTGGACACAGGTTGGAACAGAGATCTTCTGGATTGGTCTGAATGACATTGTTGTTGAAGGAGTGTGGGAGTGGGCAGATGGAAGCCCCTTCCTTCCTTTCTTAGCGTACGTAGACATTTTATGATCAGACATTATAAAAAAAACACAGTCAGCCAAATTATGGATTATGGTTTACTCATTTACCCTTTATAGGTACATTAACCTCTACGTTACCTACAGTAGCCTTTATTGTGTGAAGTTTATTGATGACTTGTTGATGAGCACCACCTTTCCCAAAGTAACACTTCAGTATTGTTTAGAATCAAGGCCTAATTCATTTTTGCTATCATATGTGTGCTTGTGTACTCTACACAGAGACTGGAGAACAGGGAATCCTGACAACTGGATGGGCAGTGAAGATTGTGGGCAGATTGTAGGGGGAGATAGTGGGAAATGGAATGATGAAAACTGCGAATCCAAGCGGAAATTCATCTGCAAGCGCCCCGACCGTAGGTTTCACAGCCTTTTCATGATATGCTGTTATCTATTGGCTTCAGTAATGCTTTCTGGGATATTATGAGTAAATAAACCCTAAATGATGTCTTCTCAGCAAATCTGCCCCCAATGTGCGACACAGCCAATGAATGGCAACAGTTTGGATCTAACTGTTACAAACTAAAAACAGACTCCAGGAAAAACTGGTTAGGAGCCAGACTGGACTGTTTAAGAGAAGGGGCGGACTTGGTGTCCATCGCATCATCAGAGGAGGAGCAGTACATCACAGGAAGACTGGAAAACACCTTTGACCTTTGGCTTGGCTTCTCCACTCTGGTGAAAAATAAGACTAATCTAAGACATCGATAAGCTATACCCAAAGCTCAACACCAGTCTAAAACTTCATTATAGTCAGTTTGATTCAGAATTAAATTGCATAGAGGCAGTATAACTCAACCCTTGTAATGTATTGTAGTATGTTTACATTATTGATATATTTTTCACAGAAATGCACAACAATATCATGCCAAGTTGAAATCAACAGCACTCTGTTCAGTTGGTCGGATGCTTCTACTGGGAATTATCTCAACTGGGGAACTAATCCTCAACAGCCCGATTTCAGGTACTAGAAGACACTGTGTGTCTGGGCTGTGTATTCAACTGTATCACAGTGATGCACACAAATCATTTGAGACATCAAAGATGAACTCATGTCTTATCTCTGCCGAACAGTGAAAAGGCGAACGGGATTTGTACAGCAGTGATTACGGAGGCAGGACCGGACTTTGGGAAGTGGAGGAGCCATGCATGCCGTCATGAGCGTCCTTTCATGTGCAAAAGAGGACTTAACAGTATGCATAAATATTCTGGAATCAGCAATGGATAGCTACTTACACTGCAAAAAAGCTATTTGCTTGAAATAAGTGAAATAATCTGCCAATGGAACAAGACAAATTACACAATATTTAAGGCATATTTTCTAAAAACAAGCGGTATAATCTAGCTTGTTCAGAGATATATACCTTATTTTAAGGATGGTAGGGTTTTTAACCTGAAAATAAGATAAATATACTTGATAAGCCATATATTTCTTGCAGTGTTCAATTCGTATTAGCTTATATGTCTGTTGTATAACACGCAATCACCTTGGTAAGTTAGATAATTTTTTCCAAAATGGAACAAAGAGTTATATTTCTAACCAGTTTACTCGATATGCATGACAAAACCCACAAATTAAAGATGACAGTGTGCACTTTAACCTCATATTCATTGTATGATGAGCTGTGTTAAAAAGACAAAAGAACAAAAATGTGTGACTCTCTGAATAACTTTACAGCTTACTGTGATCTAATTCTGTTCCTTCAACGCAATCAAATACAGGGTATTCAGTTATTATCAAAACAGTAGGGCTGTGCAAATTCCTCGCACAGTTAATTAACTTGTTCTGTGTTGTATTCACCTTTTCAAAGCCATTTGCCCTCCTGGTTGGATCAGCTTCACTGGGAGCTGTTACTGGGTCGTAAGCAACAAGGTGCTACTGACGAGCTGGCATGAAGCTCAAACTAAGTGTCAAACTCTGGGGGCAAACCTAGTGACAATTAAGAGGTAACATGAAATTTACTGAACTCAGGACAAGTTTTGTGGACACAAATTAAGACTAGTCCAGGATTAAAAAATCCAATCTCGATAGATTTTTCCATTGAGCTTCATTTTTTTAAATCCAGGACTAGGCTTAATCTGTGTCTGTGAAAATAGACCATAATCATTACAAAGAAATAAAAAAAAAAAAAATGTGATAATATGTCCCATTTCTTGTATTAGTCAAGAAGAGCAATTCTTCATCAACGCTTTTCTTCCTGATCTCAATGAAGGAGAAGTGCCCGACGTATGGATTGGTGTCTCAGGTACCTACAGACTTAATTCAACCTTTTTCTTTGCTAAATATTTTGTGTGCAGGCATGCCATCAGGAATCCCAGGACCCAGGATAGAATAAGCATATTTGAGCCCAGTCACAACTCTTCTACCTGATAAAATTAAGATTTTATCTTAAAGGACAATGTCATATGTAAATGCAGCCCATCTCAATGCCTGGCACAACATTTGTAGTAGTCCTTCCCCTGACAGCAGGCCTGGTTATGGGCTTTTCACTGTAATATGTGAACTATGACTGACTCATGTAATAAAAACTGTGCGGAGTATTTGCTCAAATTCAAATATAAAAACATTCCTCGATTTGTGATTGTTTTTAGATATGGAAAAGGATGGTACATTCAAGTGGGTGGACAACACAGAAATTGCATTCAGTAATTGGAAATCTGGCAATCCTATGGACACAACCCTCTGGGATTGTGGTCAAATCTACACAGGTAAGGGGCAATGGTCCGTGCATCATTTAAAGTAACTGCCCAGTGTTTTATGAAATAAATATTTTACAAAATTTCTTACAAAATTAGTAAGCAAATAAGATGTATTTCCTATTTTTTAAATTAAGTTTGTAAAAAGCGGCTTTACTGTGTGGGACAGGTGGGGGTGTACACCATTCTTAAAAAAAATATGTGAGCAGGCTGCCTATGGGCCTGCTAATCATTCCGCAGGCTGCTGATTGGCCATTTGAAGTCTTATTTCCTAATTTATTTATGATCAACAACATTGTCTGAATATGTTAACAATATTCACTTTTAAAAGTAATTTCTTCACTGGGCAGTTACTTTAATCTTAACTCATTGACAAAAAATGTGTTGCTTTGATCAGTATTACACATACAGTGGCTTCATCAATTGATTTAACTCTTTTGGAAAGGTAAAAATACATTGTTTTGTTGTTTTTGCTTTCAAGGAGATTTCTCTGGGAAATGGGAAACAACCAATTGCTTCAAAAGCATGGGATACATCTGTAAAATGTTAGGGGGTCAAAATGTTAAACCTACCTCTACTCCAGGTTAGTGGCTACATTTGTATTCTTGTCATATATCAACAAAACTTTAGTCAATGAAACTAAACTACCCAAATTACAATGGAATTTAGTGGCGGCCATTGGCGTCGTTAGGCCTGGGCGTCCGGGGCTATAGCCCCGGATCTCAAATTGACCAAAAATAATAATAATAAAAAAATAGCCCTGATCTATTCATCTATAATTCCGATCGTGCATTATGACAATGTAGACGTGTAGGCCGCTAGCGTGTACATCGACATTTTCCGCACGTACATTCAAATTCATTCCTGTACTTTCTGTCCCGGGCGGGGCGGGGGGGTGGCCTAAGCCCCGAATGTATTGTGATCCTAGCGACGCCTCTGGTGGCGGCAATAAAAAAACACATTGTCCCTCATTCATGAAAACGTTAAGATCATCTATAAGTGTGTTTCACGAAACTGTCGCACTAGGTCGTCGTGGACGCGAGAACGCGCTGCACCTGTCCTTATTTACATATGACACACCTGTAATTTATGCAGGTGCGGCGATCATCAACTTATGAATTGACAGATCTCAACATAATGTATTGCCTGAAACGACTAATTACCCATTCTCCATGACGAAATCAGCGCAGTTACGGAACATTTCCACATCTCAGCCCAGAGCCCTTTAGGGATGCACCGATACCGGCTCATGTACTTGTACTCACAGAAATATGCCGATACCACGTCATGGAAACATTAAGTGTAACTCGATGGTTGTTTCGCCGCTGGCCGCATAACCATAGAATATAGAGCTCAGATTGGTAGAGCAGGAAGACGGAGATGTCAGCAATTACACAAGTAGAGTACAAGCTCTGCTCTGCTAAATTGTCGAGTAGGAAAAGAAAAACACTAATTTAATACAAGCAATTTGATAAAATATCGTTAGACACAACACAGCGCAGAGTTCAAGGAGTATGATAACGCTAGCAGTGCAGAACCACAACAACAGCTAACTCTAACACTGGAGAAGCGAAATAAAATGTCCAGAGACAGCCCGCGGGCAGAAAAAAATGAAAGAGCAGAGTATGAAAAGATTCAATGAATCGCGCAGTTCACTATCGCACGAGCATCAGAGCAGAGCAACAACGTCCAGTCCTGAACGTTCAGAGTATCAAACTAGCTAGTGAGGTCAGAGAAAAGCAACTGGCTGTGTCTGTGCATGCACGCGTTTGCGTTGAACGGTCAGTAAGTGGCTGTCACATTGATATAAAGGTAGCCATCGTCTGAGCGACAACCAAAGGTAAGAAGCTAACTGTCACAAGTTCAACTCGATAGCTACAATGGATTAGCGTCATACAGGCAACAATTCTCTAATGCCGCACCGGCAATAAGACCTTCGGTTTTCGTATTTTGCCTTCAAAATAAAAGTCTGCGATGGGTTGTGTGTATTGTTTATATTTTCAAAGAATAAACTATTTCGGGTAAAATATACATTAAACAAATTACTATTTAAATTATACATTATATAAGGTAAATAATATTATAAGGTGGAGCACATTGAGAAATAGTTAGAGCTTAAGTAAGTTAACGCAGAGAACCACAACATGTTTAGGGGACAAAACTTTTGTTTTTTTACTGAAAACAATCCTACCTAGTGCAGCTTTGAGTACTTGGTATCGGTACTCGGTATCGGCAAGTACCCAAATATAAGTACCCGTACTTGTACTCGGTCTGAAAAAAAGTGGTATCGGTGCATCCCTACCTTTAACCCTCATCCTACCAACATATTTAACATACAAGGACTACCGACTGGGGTCCCCAAGGACCCCAAGAATAAACAACCATCATAGCATCATACTTTAATAAACAACCATCATAGCAAACGTTAACTTAGTTCATCTTAAAACATTATTAGTTATGTAATTAATGTTATCTGAAAAAAAGATTATTATTATTTTAGGAAAGTTACAGTTATTTTGCATATTGTGTAAAACATAAATATATACTTATCTTTGTTAGAAATCAGCCATTTCGTATAGTGGTTGAAATAATGATCGCATACCTGGTCGTCAAGGGAGAGAGTAATTCAATTATTTATTGCAGCATTTGATAGCCGATTGTTCATAATGTTACAGGCTCGATACTCAATCTTACAAACTCGAGTTCTTCTCACTCAATCTCATCTCAAAGAAACTTCCGGTTGTCCTCACCTTTCTAGACATCCCCAACAGAATACACATTAGCCCACTGGCTATTTACTGTTGCGCTTTAAATTAATGTGACTTCCTGTGTACGAATAAACAGATGGTCTTTTGTTATCTAAACATAACAAGCATACACTTCGACATCTTTAATACAACATTGCAGTTTTTATACCAAGTACAATCCACAATAGTACTTATCTACAAAAGCTTATTTACCATCTTTTGATTGTGGTATCATTAAGATTTCAGTAATTTCAAGTAAACATTATTTATGTTATATTTATATTTTGAAACCAACTGGGGTCATTTTGACTCCAAAATAAAATAATTGGAATTAGTTTAGATTCAACTTTATTGTCATTGGAAAAGTACATGTACAGTACAACGAAATGCAGTTAGCATCTAACCAGAAGTGCAAATAAATGAGTGCGAAAAATTTACAAGTGAAACAATTAAGACCAATGTACTATATAAGTGGGAGGTATAAATGTGCAATGAAGGCAAATGCAAGTTCAAATGGCAATTCTAAATGTGCAATGAAGGCAAATTGAAGGTGCAGGGTAGCATGTGCAACTGAAAAGCAGCAATGAGGTTCCTGAGGTAGACATGTATATGTAACAACAGAAAACGCAGAGACCTGTACCGCCTGCCTGATGGTAGGAAATCTGTGACTGCTGCATCTGTGTCTGTTTCCTTCAAAATGACTGACAGACCGCCCCTACCACCCCCACCCCCCCGATAGTTTGTGATACTTTAAATTATGACCTATGGGAAACATGAACTCAATAAATAGTTCCATTCATTAAAACTGCATAGGCGGAATTGGGTGCTTTTGACCCCAATTCATTGGCATTTTTAAAAAGCACTAATTAAAACAGAAATTGAAAACAATGATATGTCATTAGGAACAAATTGACTGACAAAGTCATGAAAAATTGGAATGACAGAATGAAGCACATGTGAGATATGATAAAAAGTACACCTCAGGGGTCTGCGGGTACCCCAGTCGGTAGGATGAGGGTTAAAAGAGCAAGCTCTGCCATCATTAGGGTAACTGCTTGACCCAGAACCACTGGTTTATTTATACTCTCATTAGTCAATTTAAGACCTGTTAGCTAATCAAGATGCCAGCCACCAAAATTATAATGACCATTTATGATCTCCAAGTAGCCTGTGTCGATACGGCCCGAGTGACATAGGAAAAGCAAGGCAAAGCAAGTTTATTTGTCTAGTGAATTACATGCACAAAGGCATTTCAAACCTTATAAACGCATGAACAACCCGCTGAGAGAAAATGCAGAATAAAGTGAAATAAATAAATAATACAATAATAGCCTACGGTAGTGGCACAATATTTAATATTGTGGCACGTTTGTATGTGTTATATTCCTTGTCATCTTATTTTATAACTATTATTATAATTATAATTGTGGTTGTTGTTACTGAGGCTGTTACGATTGTCGTTTTTCATGATAATGATGGTCTTATTGCGAATCTAGCATGATCTTATTTTTTGACATTGGTTTACATGGTCTCCGACCAGACATAAGTTTGATCGTAAGGATACAATAAAGATAATATTGCTGAATAACAGCTCTGTCGGGGAAATTATCATACGATCATTTTAAGATCAAATTTCATCGTACGCATGTTTCATGAATGAGGGCCAATGTCCTATATAAATGCAGGTTGATCAAATCTGTTTGAACATGTATGTTATGTTATCACAGATCTTTAGTCTATCAACACTAATTCCAATTCAACTGATGTAGTTCATTGTTTATATAGGACCGGTTTAACCGACACGGGTTAAGCCTAGTCTACTGTAGGACTAAAAAGTTCAATAAAAACTCTATTGAGCTTGTTTTTCAGTCCTAAACTAGGCTTAATCTGTGTTTGCAAAACTGGCCCATAGTGTTTATATAGGTACACCAACCCAAAGGCCATGTCACTGATTTAAGGATGAAAGTTCTGTGTGTTTTTATCTAAATATTGCTGTAAATACACCATCCACTTCACATTTCTTTGGTCTAGATTCTCATTGCGATACTGGATATCTTCTTTACGAAGACTACTGCTATCACTTTGAAACTGAAAGGGTCGCAAATTGGCAAGATGCTGAGAATTATTGTTCAAGTCAAAGTGGACACCTAGCAAGTTTTCATTCTCAACAGGAACTGAGCTTCATGACTGGTAAGCCATTTGATAAAAGTTTTGCTAGTTTAAAATGCTTTGTACATTTATAAAATGGATGGGACTTTTTTACCTTGAAAATAGTATATTCCATTCATACTGTAATTTTTATGTAATTACTGAGTTAGATCCTAGAGCTTGTATTGTAACAGTACCTCTCAGGAATTACTTTCATATGGAACAACACTGCTCAAAAAAATTAAGGGAACACGTAATCATCACAGTATAACACCAAGTCAATTAAACTTCAGGGATATCAATCTCTCCAGTTAGGAAGCATAAACGATTGTGAATCAATGTCAACTGTTTTGGTGCAAATGGAAGTGACTACAGGTGCACTGGAGAGGCAACAGCAAGACAATCCTGAAAAATGGAATGGTTATCCTTCCTGACTGATTCTCCTTATCCTTCCTGACTGATTCTTCTCTAGTTTTGCGTTTGGTTGGTGTCCTTGTCACTTCTGGTAGCATGAGGCGGTACCTGCAGCCTATTCAGGTTGCACAGGTAGTCAAGCTCCTCCAGGATGGCACATGTACATGCTGTGTCTCCCAGTACAGTCTCAAGAGCATGGAGGAGATACCAGGAGACAGGCCGTTACACAAGGACAGCTGAACAGGGCTGCAGAAGGGCATCAACCCAGAAGCAGGACCAGTATCTGCTCCTTTGTGTGAGGAGGAACAGGAGGAGCACTGCCAGAGCCCTACAAAACTCCAGCGGGCTATTGGTGACCAAACTGTCAGAAACAGTCTCCATGAGGGCGGCATGAGGGCCTGAAGTCCTCTAGTTGGACCTGTGCTCACAGCCCAGGACTGTGCAGCTCAATTGACATTCGCCAGAGAACACCAGAATTGGCAGGTCCGCCACTGGCGCCCCATTCTCTTCAGATGAGAGCAGGTTCACACTGAGCACATGTGACATACATAAAAGAGTGGTGAACGTTAGGCTGGTGCAGTGGGCCCTGGGTTCCTCCTGGTGCCGGACAATGCCCTGCCTCATGTGGCCAGAGTGTGTAGGCAGTTCCTGGATGACGAAGGCATTGATGCCATTGACTGGCCCTCAAGTTCCCCAGACCTGAATCCAATTGAGATCCTCTGGGACGTTATGCATCGGTGCATCCGACGCAGCCAAGTACCACCACAGACTCCAAGAGCTCTCTGATGCCTTGATCCAGGTCTCGGAGGAGATCCCCCAGGACAACATCTGTCGTCTCATAAGGAGCATACCCAGACGTTGTCGGGAGTGCATACAGGCACGTCGGGGCCATACACACTATTGAGTCACATTGTGAGTTGCCGTGATGAAATTGAAGCTAGTTGGAACAGTCCATGTTTCAATTGGTTGGTGATTTTGGGTTCCATTGACTGTTGTTCCGTCATTTTGTTCTCAACAAATTACACAGTGTACAGTAAAGATTTTGATATTTAATATATTTCGTTAATTGAGACCCAATGTGTGATTTGAGTATTCGCTTAATTTTTTTGAGCAGTGTATTTTGTAAACCATGATTACATTTAGTATGAACATAAATTGGTGCAATTTTGTTCACTATCAACATATCCTCAGTGATATTGGCCCTTAATGACACGCTATTATGTTGCTCCTTAAAGTTTCGCTATTATCTTGGTTCTTAACGTAATCAATTAAAAAACACCTTGTCACCAATAACATGTTGTCAGGTCCTGGCTGGGGTGCTTCTCTATGCACCTGGGGGCAACAGCCAGGGCCTGACCGTGGGGATGCCTCTAGGCATCTCTACGCTTGAGTTGTGGTTGTCCCCAATTAGAGGCAGCTGCGCTGCGCTGCGCTGCGTTGCGTTGCCTCTAATTGAGGACCCTATTTAAGTGTAGTTGCTTCTCCACGTTTGTGAATCATTGTTTGTGCATTATGCCTCAGTTTGTGGTGTCTCTCCTATTGTTGTTTTTGTTCATGAGAAGAAGTAATAAGGATGTTTCCTGTTACTTGCTCTGCGCATCGTGTTCTGCCTGCGTACAACCATGACAGAATGATCCACCAAATAAAGAACTCAAACGGCAACTTAAATAGGGCCCCCAATTAGAGGCAACGTGGGACAGCTGTCGGGTTCTTCTGGGCTTCTCCATGGGGTTGCTTACGTGGCCGCCACCGTGGATCCTAGAGATGATCCAGAGCTAGGGTCCAGCTCTGCTTAGTCCTGGGTTGGTGGATCATTCTGTCACGGTAGAGATGAGGCAGGACACGAGGCGCAGAGCGAGAATAAGGAAACATCCTTTTGTAGGCCTTAGGCCTACTGGCGTTAGGGTTAGGATGAAGATTAATGGCGCTTTTCCACTGCATGGTACCGGCTCGAATCTACTCGCCTCGCCTCAACTCGCTTTGGGAGCTTTTCCACCACTATGTACCAGCTCGACTCGGCTCTACACGCCACGCCTCGGTTCGTTTTCCACTGCAGATAGTACCCTGTACCCGCCCATAGTGACATCACAGGAAAACTGCCGTGACGCCACCTCCAACGCGACACACACGGGAACAACAATGGAGGATATATCGTATACCTGATACTGGCAAAAAGCCAGCATTTGCAAACTAACGTAAACCCTGCAGTGAACAGAAAAATCTATTGTATGAACTCAATTTTCTTTTAAATTGATAAGCTTTGATCGTAAAGACGCAAATCAAAAGTAAACTAAATCTGGATAACATGGTTACAGACCCTGTTTGAAAAACAGTGGAGAAAGTAGAATAGAATTATCGCCCTGCAGTATAAAAGATGACGTAACGGCAATGTTCTTTTAGATTAAAGTGTATACACCTAACAACCCAACACCAACACATTTAAAACAACCTACATAACCCCTCCATCTCAATTAAAAGGTATAAATAATTGCCTTATTGATTGCCGGCTATAATACCACGCCGACTGACTCAAGAGTAGCCTACTGTACACAAGGCAGCATTTATACCCGTAGTAGCGAGGAGGCACGCGTGAGCAGTAACTTTTGTCTCAATACATTGCAGACTGCAAAAATGGTTAGAAAGCTTGGTAGGCTGCTTCTGTTTGGCTTGACATTACTACTTTGACCAGTGCAATGTATGCCAGTTAGCCTATAGAAAAACCCAGAGGAGGAAAAAGAAGAGGTCCTTTTGTAGGCTACAAAAACAGCGCGTCTTTGTGGGTCTCTCACGGGGATAACGAAACGCCAGTGCATAGGTCCAAACCGAGAGGAGTTTTGGGAAAATACGATCGGGTTAAATTACGAGTCTGGTCCTATGCACTGGCACTGAAATTAACCCATTTCACTGTAAGGACTCCTGGGACAGTCCCGCAAAGATACGCCGTTATCATCTCATAAAACCATTCTCTGACACTAAACCGCTAACAGCAGAACAGCTTGTTTTGCTTTGCTGCAGGCACTCTTTGAGTCACTCTTGTCCAATCAGAAGTCTTCCTTGTTTTCACGTCACCTTTTGGTATCGCCTCAGCTTGCTTGGAACCTCGACGGAGCAGGTACTAAAACAAGAAACCAGGCAAACCTAGTTCAGCCAGCCCGCAATTAAAAAGCATTGATCGTTTGTGGCGTCCTGAGAGTCGAACCCGGATCGCCCATGTGAAAGGCTGGGTCTTTAACCACCACGCCACCAAGCTATACTACCCTACAAAGGCAAAGTGCAGTAACTATGCAAACACTGAAACTGAAAAAAATGCCTTTAAAGTTTTTATACCAGCAGTCAAACATGTTGTGGGTAGATTACTTGTAATGCATTCATGTAATGCTTTCTTAAAAAGACATCTTTATAGATAAAATCCATGACCACTGTTGTGACCAAGCCCATTTTGAGTCAAACACTATTTTGACAAAATATGTAGTTACTGTGCTTTGCCTTTGTACAGCAGTATACATCTGCGGAGTGTCGGTATAGCCTCTTGACATTATATAATTCTGTCACGCATTAACATCACTTCAAGTTTGAATATTTCTTTAGACACCATTAACCATTTTGTTAAACTGAGTAACATTTCTTATTAAGTTTTCCTCCACCACAAATAGCATTATTGAACTGTATAGCTTTTAACAGCTTATTAGCCATTCTTGAATTACATTGATACTGTATCAATATAGGTGACAATAACGGACTTTTTCGTCAAGTGAAAAGACGAGAGAATTGTGTAGTAAGCAAAGTGTTTGTCTATCCTGAACAAATCTTAAGACATAATTTGAAAATCCACCAGACATAGTCGCAATATAACAGTAAACAGTTTCATTTTAGGCTTATAACGTAGCTACGGAAGGTTTCAGCCAGCGAAGTTTTTGTCTATACTGAACAAATCCTCTTTTTTCAACAGCTAATTAGCCATTCGTGAATGACATTGACACAGTATCTATCAATATACAGCTCTGGAAAAAATTAAGTGACCACTCCTAATTTTTCTTAAATCAGCATCTCTACATGTATGGCAGCCATTCCATTCCAGTGTCTGTTAAATTCCAACACAGGCACACCTCATTTTATTTAATGTACTGATTAGGTGATTACCTGAACCAAATCTAATTTAACGAGGAAAAGTATAAAAACCACTGCTGTGGTCATCACTATCCTCTCGCAATAGGACCAGCTGGATGGCAAAAAGAGTGCAAGTAGTACCTCAAAGGTAATTTGAATAAAAAAATAACTATTCAGCATGACAAAAGAGTTGAAAAAAAAAAAGCTTTGAGTGAGGAAAATAAGGGTACAATTCTGGCTTTACTGGCAGAGGAGCGTCAGCTTGATTCCATCCTGAAAATTTCAAAGACGGCGGTTCATAAGAACAAGGTCAAGCAACAGACAATGGAGACAACAAAACTACAGACTGGCAGAGGGCAAAAACGACTGTCCACTGACTGAGATGACCGTCAACTCATTCAAATGTCACTCAACAACCGTAGGATGACATCAAGTGACCTACAAAAATTATGGCAAAGAGCAGCTGGGGTGAAGTGGACGGCGAGGACGGTTCGAAACAGGCTCCTAGGGGCAGGGCTGAAGTCATGCAAAGCCAGAAATAAGACGTTCATCAATGAGAAGCAAAGAAGAGCCAGGCTGAGCAAAGAAGAGCCACTATGAAATTTGGTGGAGGATCGGTGGTGATCTAGGGATGCTTCAGCAAAGCTGGAATCGGGCAGATTTGTCTTTGAGAAGGACGCATGAATCAAGCCAAGTACAACGTTGTCCTGGAAGAACACCTGCTTCCTTCTTCTCTGACAATGTTCCCCAACTCTGAGAATTGTTTTTTCCAGGAGGACAATGCTCCATGCCACACAGCCAGGTTAATCAATGTGTGGATGGAGGACCACCAGATCAAGACCCTGTCATGGCCAGCCCAATCTCCAGACCTGAACCCCATTGAAAACCTCTGGAATTTGATCAAGAGGAAGATGGATGGTCACAAGCCATCAAACAAAGTCGAGCTACTTGAATTTTTGTGCCAGGAGTGGCATAAAGTCACCCAACAGCAATGTGACAGACTGGTAGAGAGCATGCCAAGACGCATGAAAGCTGTGATTAAAAATCAGGGTTATTCCACCAAATATTGATTTCTGAACTAAAAGATTAGTATTTTGTTGGTGAAAAATTAATATTAATTTGTTTTCTTTGCATTTTTTGAGCTCTGAAAACAATGCATCTATTTTTGGTTATTTTGATCAGTTGTTGTTTTCTACAAATAAATACTCTAAATGACAATATTTATATTTGGAATTTGGGAGTAATTTTGTCAGAAGTTTACAGAATAAAACAAAACTGTTCATTTTACTCAAACACATACCTATGAATAGTACAACCAGAGAAAATGATAATTTTGCAGTGGTCTCTTAATTTTTTCCAGAGCGCAGGTGACGATAACTGACTTTTTCGTCAAGTGAAAAGACGAGAGAATCGTGGAATCCACAAGAAATAGTCGCAATACTGTATGACCGTAAACAGTTTTAGTTGAGAATTACTATAACGTAGCTACTGAATGTTGTATGTAGCCAGCTACATTTTTGTCTATCCTGACCCAAAAAGCATGCACGGATGCGTACTTCGAAAATCCCCAACAAATAGTTGCAATACTGTATAACCGTAAACAGTTTTTGTTTCGGCTTACTATAATGTAGCTACTGAATGTAGTAGCCAGCTAAGTTTTTGTCTATCCTGACCCAAAAAGCATGCACGGATGCGTACTTCGAAAATCTACCAGAAACAATAACAACATAACCGTAAACAGTTTTACTTTAGGCTTACTATAATGTAGATATTGAAGGTTATGGCCAAATTTTTGTCTATCCAGAACAAATGTAAATGCATGTCGTTTAGACCTTGCGGGGATTCGATCGCTGGACCTACAGCTTGCAGCTCTGCTTCTCTGCTTCTCTAACCACTACGCTATTTCAATCGGTCAAATTAAGCTCGCTCGCTCGCTCTTCTAGGCCGGCTCTACTTACGCGGTACGGCAAAGAATCTGGTACCAGGTACTATCCTGACGGTTTAACTAAATTACGTGCGCAATAATGACGTCGTTGACGTTCGTCTGTCGTGTGATTTTGTCATGTGATTTGAGGGGTAAAACCCAAAACACATGACAGACGAACGTCAACAGCATCATTATTGCGCACGTCATTTTGAAGTGGTCAATTCACATCAGGTGCGCCGCTACTGCAAACGTTCTTCTTTGTTTATTTAGCTATATTGACACCTTGCTAGGAACTTGTTGGAATTCGTGGTGAAAAGTATTCATCATGGTTAAGCAGTGGTTGACTTGGGTATTTTAATTTTGGGCAAACCGCATTCCAATTCCTTTTTAGGAAAAGCAGTATTAACACATACATTTTCATTAACATAGTCCAATGTGCGATTTGTCCGTTCCTACACTTATTTTATCCGAAGTCAAGCGCTGTGGGTAAAAGTGAGTCTTTGACTATTTCTAATACAAATATAACTTGATGGTTAGTTACCGTGGTAAAGGTAGTTTTACGTTCGATATTTGACAGGTATTCAGACAGTCAAAGCTCAATAGCTCGCAAAAATTTTAAGCTACAAACCCCGGGTTAATCTCGTTATGAAAGAAAAAAGTTGGACAACACCGCACAGACCTCGTTTTCTCGATTCCGATCGTGGTTTTCAAACTGCGGGTATGGCGACATTATAGTCAGTCTGGACATAACCAAAGCACGTCGCAAGGGAGCGTCAACAAAGTGCATCATGAACATTTTCAAATGTCAACAACTCTTTGACTACATCACCTATAAACCTCAAACCTCAAAATGTTAAACTATTCAAGAAGAAATGGAACCAGAACCAGGTGAAGTCACCTAGGTAACGTTAGCGACAGTGCATCTGTTCCATTCGTAATAGCAATACAGATTGCTTAAGATTTTTTACATTCAGTGAGAAGTCTATTGTTAGTTCGCTGTCAAGAATTGGGCCTGTTTCTAATCTTTGCCAGCATTTAGTTACAGTAGCTAATAACTAGCTAACACATAACCATACAGAACACAAAGAGCTGTTAGCTCATGGCTAACCTATGTAAAATAGTCAGACAATTTGGCTAATGGCAGATAGAATAGTAGATAGAATAGGCTGGCCCCTCAACATGATCATACTTCAACTGAACATACAATGCATGTTTGCTATAATTATTTAAATGTTGCAATTCAGTATTAGTGTACTAGATTATCAACTCTAGATTTAAAATAGCCCATAAAATAATAGTCATCCCCAAAAAGCTCACCTTAAGTTGAAAGGACTTGCTTTGGACTAACAGACTATAACTATAGCCTATAGTGCTTAAAAGACTTGACTTGGACTTGCATGCAGTGACTTGAGACTTGACTCAGACTTGCATGCAGTGACTTGAGACTTGACTTGTCTGAAATAACTTAAAGACATGTCTGCTTCAATGTATTAATATAACAGCTCAACTACAGCCTATTGTACTGATTGGATTCATACATTTATACGTTCTATTTGAAATGGCTACTACTATCAAGCAAGCTGATGCATGCACACAAGCTAGCTCAAATTTACTAACTAGATATGCAACCAAAAGTAAATACTCATGAGATGACCCGGAGAGTCATGAAGAAAATGCACGCCAAGCAATTTCCTTACTTGGTTGGGCACTCTGAGTATTTTCTGTGCTATATATCAGCTCATTTGAGCAGGAGATGCGCGCGTATACGCAAGAAAAATAGACTTGGTTTCTAATTTTAAGCGCACTGACGCCGTTGAGGTCTTAACACTTGCGGCCCGTTTGTACTCTCTCATTCATTCCCATGCATTCTGTCTGCAGCATATACGCGCGAGTACGCATGTCGTTTGATTTGGGCTTAAGGCTACAAATCAGAAAAACGCCAGTCTAAACAACAATTTCCCAACAAAAAAAATTCTCGCCTCTCACTGGTATCAAACTCGCAACAATCAGACTGAAGGTTGATTATGTAATAGTTGCATATGCATGTAATTCCTGCAATGATGCATTTTGCGTCCACAGCTCATATGCCTGGACCATCCTGGATTGGTTTAAGCGACATTCGGACAGAAGGGCAGTGGGTCTGGACGGATGGGACTAATTCAGTAAGTGACACATATTGCACTGATTAGTATTAGTTTCAGGACATACAGTGGATATAAAAAGTCTACACATCCCTGTTAAAATGCCAGGTTTTTGTGATGTAAAAGAAAGAGACAAAGATAAATCATGTCAGAACTTTTTCCACTTTTAATGTGACCTATAATGTGAACAATTCAATTGAAAAACAAACTGAAATCTTCGAGGGGGAAAAATGAAAAATAAAAACCTGATCTCATTGTTGAAAGATATCAGTCAGGAGAAGGGTACAAAAGAATTTCCAAAGCATTAGATATACCATGGAACACAGTGGAAGACAGTCATCATCAAGTGGAGAAATTATGGCACAACAGAGACATTACCAAGAACTGAACGTCCCTCCAAAATTGATGAAAAGACGAGAAGAAAACTGGTCAGGGAGGCTTCCAAGAGGCTTACAGCAACATTAAAGGAACTGCAGGAATTTCTGGCAAGTACTGGCTGTGTGCTACATGTAACAACAATCTCCCGTATTCTTAATATGAATGGGCTATGGGGTAGGGTGGCAAGACGGAAGCCTTTTCTTACAAAGAAAAACATTCAAGCCCGGCTGAAGTTTGCAAAAACAAACATCAAGTCCCCCAAAAGCACGTGGGAAAATGTGTCATGGTCTGATGAAACCAAGGTTGAACTTTTTGGCCATAATTCCAAAAGGTATGTTTGGCGCAAAAACAACACTGCACATCACCCAAAGAACACCATACCCACAGTGAAGCATGGTGATGGCAGCATCATGCTTTGGGGCTGTTTTTCTTCAGCTGGAACCGGGGCCTTAGTCAGGGTGGAGGGAATTATGAACAGTTCCAAATACCAGGCAATTTTGGCACAAAACCTTCAGGCGTCCGTTAGAAAGCTGAAGATGAAGTTCACCTTTCAGCACGACAACGACCCAAAGCACACATCCAAATCCACAAAAGCATGG